>JAQZBX010000305.1:0-42508 GCA_029593785.1 Cabassous unicinctus
GTTTTTGAGTTTTATATATGAGAATAATACAGTATATACTCTTCTATACATAGTTTGTGAGGACCATCAAAGATGTTGTGGATAGTAATAGTTGATGTACTCTTATAAATATATATATTACATTTTATGGATATGAAGTTTGTATTTTGGCATTCTGTGGTTGAGTCCTTTTTGAGTTGTTTCTCTATCATAAATATTAAGGCTATGAATATCCTCATACATGATTTGTTGAGCATGCATATGCATTTCTGTTGAATAAATATAGATATAAATTCTGTGGGCATAGGTTAAATATATGCTTGATTTTCCAATTTAGTTATCAATATAAACTCCCAGCAGTAATGAATAAAAGTTCCACATACTTGGCAATACTTGGCCTTATCTCTCTTTTTCACTTTTGCCCCTTGGATGAGTGTGAAATATTACTAACTGGTGCTTTTAATTTGCATTTCCATGATGAATAATGAAGTGGGATGTCCTTTCTTATATTTATTGGCCATGTAGAGATCTTTTTGAATTAATTAATTTATTTTTCCATTGGGTTGTCTGTAAGAGTACTACGTACCTTTTGTAGGGTATTGAAGGCAGAATGCCCTTTCCATGAACCTGAGGCCCTGAAAGGAGGATGGGGTGGTCTGGTCAGCCACCTGACCCTCATAAACACGGGGTGTGGATGTAAGCGTCAAAGGAACATCTGCAATAATAATCAGGCGGTCTGGTGATTGTTAACTGGTAACCCTTGTGTGCCACTGTTTGTAACCTTATAAAAGCTGACTGTGTCTGTTAGGCAGCATGGAGAAGGGTGTCGGGCCTCCTGCCTGGCCGCTGCAGGGTCCTATAAGTAGGCTGAGCGCCTCCCGGCCTGTGACCACTGGTTTTGTGTTTGAGTAAGTAATGAAGTCATAACCGTCCCTGGGCTCCCAGGTGGTTTCTCTGGAATATCAGATTAGTTGGTCAGGCTTGGCCTCCTGCATTACAATTGGCTTAGACAGCAGGCCAAGGTCTCTAAATATAAGTTGTCAATATAAGCATTGAAATATCTTTCTCTTCCTCTTTTACATGCATTTTCACTATTTTACTGTAGTTTTTTGATAAAAAGAAGTTCTTAATTTTAATCTAGCCTATTCGTTTATTTTCCTTTATGACTAGGGTTTTTTCTTACCCCAAAGTCTTGATGACATATGTCCATTTAATCTAAATTGTGAAACATATTTGTTTAAATTTGTTTATAATAGTCTCTTCATATCTCATTAGTCTGTAGGAAAGGTATGATTTCCATTTTTTTTCAGTCCTGAATTTGATAATTTATATTTTCCCTCTTTTTTTTTGTTAGGGTTTCATAGATTTGGTTAATATTTTCAAAGAACTAACATGGTGGTGATTATTTTATCTATATATAATTTCTCTTGATTTCATTTATGGTTTATTTGCCTTCCATTCATTAATTTCATTTATCTTATTTCCTTCCTTCCACTTCATTCAATTCAGTTTTCTCTTCATTTTCTTCTTTCTTCAACTAGAAACTCAGATCATTGACTTTCAGCTCTTATCTTCTAACCTACACATTTAAAATCATAAAAACTTCTCTTTGTCCTGATGTACTATCCCCCATAATGGTTGACATATCATAACTTTCATATTACTTATATTGATATTTTAAATATAATTTTGCTATCTGCATTATGAGTTCTTTGACTAGTGGTTTTTTAAGAATTATATCATGTATTTCCAATCATAAAGGTGTTTTCATTTTTGTTTTCATTTTGTTATTATTGGCTTACTTTTTTACTGAATGCTTAATTCCACTCCAGATATTGAATGTCTTCTAAATGATGCTTATCTGCCAGCCTATGACCAATTTTGGTAAATGTTTTATGTTGAAAAGGATTTGCAGTCTCTTGTTATATGGATGATTTTTCTTATAAGCTATATAGAGAGGTATAATAAAAATATATTAATGTTTGGGTATAGTTCATTTTTCCTTCCAGTTCTTTGACTAAATTTTTCTTTTTTAAATATATGCTATATGTTCATACATACATGGTGTATTTATATCTTTGTGAGTGGTGTCTATCATGGAGAAATATCCCTTTTTGATTCTCACAATGTTTCCTTACATGCAGGCAACTCTGTATTTGTTAATATAGTGAAATAAGCTTTTTTTTTTTTTTTTAGTTATGGTTTACTTATTTTTCCTATCTGTTTATTTTAAAACTTGCTGCTTCTTTCTTACTATGTTGTATCTTTTGTACTTGAAAATATTTGGATTTTATTTTGTTTCCAATCTACAAACCTTAGTATTCTACATTCATTGCAATTTAAAATTATAGTTGTAATTTTATTACCCATTTTATTCTGTATTTGTTTCCATTTAACACATCTGTCTTATGTCTCTAAGTCTCCTTTTTTATTTTTTTAAATTTTGGGCAGATTTTTATTTTTCTAAATTTTGGGCAGATTAGTATTTTATTTCTGTTTTACCATCTCTTTTTATATTAGTTCTACAGTCTTTCACTGGTTGCACTAGCTAATAATTTGTTTCATTCAATGATATCAGTTTAATAGAAAATTAGCAAGTACTTTGAGTGAAAGATCATATGGTAAATATTTTACGGTTTGCAGGCTACATGTGGCTTCTTTTGCATATTTTAAACCATTTTTGAAAAATATAAAAACTGTTATTGTCTCATGGACCATAGGAAACAGTCTATGGCCCATATTAGACCCCCTGGAAATAGTTTGCAGACCTCTGGTTAATAATGTGCTTGTTATATTGTTTTCATGATAATGCTGGAACCATAAAACAATGAAATTCTGTATACTCCTCCTTCCCATTGCTTTATATTTCCATGCATCTTAATTCTAATTGTCTAAACACATATTACTATTCTTATTTTCACTATTCTTTCATATTTACATATATTGACCCTTATTGTAGCTCTATTCTCTCCTGGTTTTTGTTTGTTTCTACTGGGAGTTATTTCATTTATTCCTGAATAACTAGATTCAACTAGATTTAGTATGGTTTTATTTGTCTTCTGACCATAAATTCTCTCAGACTTTATTTAAAATCATCTTTATTTTTCCTTCAATTTTTGAAATATGTTTTCACTGGGTGTCTAATTATATGTTTACAGTTATTTCCTTCTAATATTTTATAGCTAACTTTCCATTGTATTTTTCACCCAGTACAACAAATGAGAAAATAGTCATCAGTCTTATTGTTGCTTTTCAAGAAAATGTCTCTTTCTTATGTTTGCTGTGGCGGTTTGAAGCTGTATGCACCCCAAAAAATATTTTCTTAAATTTAATCCATTCCTGTGCATGTGTAACTTTTGGAAATTGGACCTCTTGATTAGATCATTTCAGCTAAGAAGTCCCATCTCAGTCAGGATGGGTATTAATCCTTTTACTAGACTCCTTTATAAGTGGAGTGATAATCAGGCAGAAAGAGAGAAAGCCACAGGAAGCAAGAGGCTGGACATTGACAGAATCTAGAAGAGAGCATCAAGACCAGGAGACACTGCCATGTGACTTGCCATGTGAAAGAAGAACCAAGGATTGCCAGCAGCCAGTCCCAGAATGCATTGTCTTCATAATACCTTTATTTGGACTTTCTTTTAGTCTCAAAACTGAAAGCTAATAAATTCCAATTTTTTAAGCCAGCCAATTGCATGTTATTCGTGAGAGCAGCCAAAAAAAACCTGAAAAATCTGCCTTCAAGGTTTTTTCTTTATCTTTCTTTGCAGAGTTTTAATATGGTTTGCCTAGGCTTTGATATTGTGGTTTTTGGGGGAGGGGGTGTACATGAACATGCATACATACCTTTTGATATTTACTTTGCTTGAAATAACAAAGCACCTTTTGTATTTGATTGGTGCTTTTCATCAGTTTGGGAAAACCTTTAGCTGTTATCTCTTCAAACAACTATTTTTCCCCACCTTTTATACTCAGTTTGTGAGAATCTGAGGTGCTTTGAGGATGTCTGTACCCCAGAAAAAAACTTGTTCTTTAATCCATTACTGTGGATGAAAACCCATTTAAAATAATACCTTTTTTTGAGACTACTTCACTTAAGGCATGACCCACCTCATTCAGAATGGGTCTTAATCCTACCATTGGTAGGATTTATAAATGGAATGAATACAGAGAGAGAAAGAAAGATATGGAAGCAAGAAACTAAAATTAATGAAATCTGGAAGACAAGGGATGGACCAGAGATGCCAACAAGTGTCTTACTATGTGGTAGATGAGCCAAATCAAGGCATGCTGGGTTTTGTTTGGGACCCATGATTCCGGTTTTCCTTCTAATTTCTTCCTATGAGAATGGGAGTGTTTATCCTATGCCTGGCCCCCACTGTATATTAGAACCAGATAATTTGTTCCCTAGGTTTCACAGGTCTACAGATGGAGGAGAATTGTGCCCCAGGAGAGACCACTCCTAAACCTGATTTTGATGAGACTTTGTACTTGGCATTGTTTCTGAAATGCCTTAAGGCTTTGAAGATATTTTGATGGAATGAATGCATTCTCCATACAGAATGAATGTGTCTTTTTGGAGTCCAGAGTGTGGAGTATGGTGGTTTGAAGCTGTATGTACCCCAGAAAAACATGTTCTTAAAGTTAATCCATTCCTGTAGGACCTTTTGAGGACACTACTTCAGTTAAGTTTGACTCTCCCCTATTACTGGAGTCCTTCATAAATGGAATGAATACAGAGAGAGGGAGAAAACCATGGAAGCAAGAAGCTGAAATCAATTGAACCCTTGAGGGACCAAGAGACACCACCATGTGTCTTGTCATGTGGCAGAGGAGTCAAGAATCAATAGCAGCTGGTCTTTGGGAAGAAAGCATTGCCTGGATGATGCCTTGATTTGGACGTTTTCTTGGCCTCAACACTGTAAGCTAATCTATTTCCACTGTCAAGCTGATCCATTTCATGGTATTTTCTTTAAGCAGCCTAGGAAACTAAAACAGACTCCCATTCATGTTATATTATCTTTTACTAACCTCACCCAGGAATAATATACTTTTTCCTCTGATTTCTGTTTGCATATTTTATATTGACTTGCTTTCTTTTTTCTTTACCCCCATTTTCTTGGCGTTGTGTAATCTGCAAAAACCCGTGAAACTGATGAAAGTGGCCTTACAATGGATAGAGGTTAAAAATAAAACCGGCAGAATCTGCTAATGGTTGGATTGGAATCTGAGACAAAGAGGTGCTTCTGAGAGACTCCATAGTTCTTAGTTCTGAGCATCTGATAATATTTTTGCCACTGGGCTAATTTTCTTTACCTAATCAAGACTTCTTTATATGCAATGTTTTTGAAAGTCTAGGAGATATTTCTTTGTCATATGGTACAAAGAGAGTTGTCTCCACATACCCTCAAAGGTTTCACATCCCTAGTCTCTCAAACAATTAAAATGTAAGATTTGGCATGCACGTGTGTGTCATTGCAGAAAAATATCTTCAGGCTTGCATTTTTTCTAATTATCTATTTTCCTCTTGCATACTATGTTGATAAAGTAGCAAAATTTTATCAACACAAAGGAATATTCTGATTTTTTTAACCATTTTCCCAAGTACTGCAGGCTCAGTGGCATGTGGTACAACTTCTACCACAGCAAGTGACAGTTTTATTAAGTGTTTTGGCATGACATAAGAAATCACAAGTTTTCCAGGTATTTCACTTTTATTATTTTAGGAAGCATTTCACTTACAGATACCAATTTCTTTAGTAGTTTGGAGATAGGCTAACATTATTAGAAAAAGGTACCCCAAATTACAGAGCTAAAACTACGTAGAAGTGATTTTCTCACTAATATAACAGTCATGTGTAGCCAGGTGGATCACAATATCTCTGCCTACAGAATTACCCATGATTTAGTCATTCTATATTAATATTTTTTTTATTATGGTAATATATGACTCCCCAAATATCTACTGTCAAGCTTTATTTAATTCAGAAAGAAAGGAAGTAGACAATAAGTAATGTCCTTTAAAGGAAGTTCTAAAATTCGCATAATGTCCTTTAAAGGAAGTTGTAAATAGAGGTGATGTATGTGAATTTTATATTCTATTAGTAAAGGCTTTCCTATAAGACTGTAGCAGTTTAATATTATTTATGAATACCAAAAATAGATATTGGATTATATTTATGAACTGGTTTTTTCCTCTGGGCATATTAGATTTTATTGGATTCAGAAGTTTCACTTTTACTTGATTGGGCTACATCAGTAGGATGCCTGCCCCCTTGGTGGGTGGGGACTCACAGAGTAACCACACCACAGAGAAGGGAGTTTGGAAATTTATCCTGAAGTCCAGGAAGTAAACACACAGAGAAGCAGATACATGAGGAAGGAGAGAAGTCTACGTTAAACAAAGGCAGGGGCCTCAGGAAGAAAAATGAGTCATTCACCTGAGAGTCTACAGCTGAGCCTGTGAAGAAATCAGAACAGCTGAGCATGACGAGAAACGAGCCCCAGGAAAAGGGGAACCAAGGAAGCCTAAACTCTTGCAGACGTCTTGCTCCAACACGTGGCAACAGATTTTGGTGAGGGAAGAAAATTATGCTTTATGGCCTAGTAACTGTGAGCTTCTACTCCAAATAAATACCCTTTATAAAAGCCAACAGATTTCTGGTATTTTGCATCAGCACCCCTTTGGCTGACTAATACAATGATCATACAGGTTCAAACATTGCTCATTGTGAGCAGCCATATGCACTTTTTAAAACTCAAGCATTTTATTAAATGAAGAAAATTAAAATGGATGATATAGGAAACATGCAATTTCCATCATAATTGAAAACTCATGACATTATTTGGAATGATAGAAAATAGATTTATAAAGGAAAACTAAAACCACTAATATATGTATACACTCACACCTACACGAAGGGAGCAAAAAGAATACAATAGAAATCAAGGAAAGAGGTGTCAATCATGCCAGATACTGCATAGAGATCTCTGAGTGGTGGAAAACAAAGCACAAGTTGTTAAACACTGTGTAGCCAGGAACTGAAGAATTTTGGGGATTACCAAAGAGCCTAATTAAATGAACAGTATACATGTATTAATGTACATAGTTAATATGCAATCACAAAATTAATATTTAATGCCATTTGAACAGACTAACTTATCATAGTAAGATGAAAAAATACACATAAACCTATTTAAATGTGGATTCCCTTGTGATTTTGAAGTATCTTTCCTATTGAACTCAGTATATGGATTACATTGAGCATTAAAGAGTTTAAGTTAGGATTGGTAGATGAGATTAACTCATACAATTTAAAACCCATCCAGTGATTTAAAAAAAAATCAATACATATTAATGTTAAAACTGTATTTTTATCCCCAAATAAAATTTAGCTTCACAGAAGTTTTAATTCCACATAATAAGTTTTAGTAATTCCCAAAAGTATTTATCAATTTCTAATAATTCATATGATGGTGCTAAATTTACAACATGAAACTTATGAATAGTTAGTTGATAATTTCATGAGTCAAGATGACCTAAGACCTTTAGAATGTTTTTAATTACAATTTGAAAACTATGAAATGTGCTCTTGACACTGAAATGTTCTCATACCCTGAAATATTTTTATACCATTTCCTAAATTCAGAGCAGAGAATTCCCCCTTCCCAGACTACTCAAAGACAGAGTTGTTTTCTTGGATGGAATGCATAATATAACATTAGATCTCTGGCAACATTTATATTTTGAAATGCAGAAAATGTGTGGTTTCTGTTAGATTTTATGTAACAAACCACCCCAAACCTCAGTGACTTAAAAATACAACCATTTGCATGGTTCTGTGCGTCAGGAATTTGAGCTAGATTCAGCTGGGAGATTCTTTATGGTCAGGAAAAGGCTCATATGAACTTGACTTGAGTTTACTCATGTATTTGTGTTCAGTAGCTAAGACTGATGGGGCTGCCTGTCAGCTGGGTTGCATGGGTTGTCTTTCATATGGCCACTCAGTGTCCATCAGGTTAACTCCAACATGTTCACATGGTTTTATGAATCCAATTGCAGTTAGAACAAGTTCCAGTGAGAAACGTGTTCCAATCTTCTACTTTTGTCAGACTTGTTAATGTCCTATTGGCCAAAGCAAGTTACATGACCAGTCCATGTTCAAGGGTAGAGGAAAAGCCTCTGCTGTTTTATAAGAGGCTCTACAAGGTCACATTGCAAGGGTATGAATAAAGGGGGAAAGTATACAATCAATTGCATGTAGCCTTTTTTAATTGAACAAGATATTGTTATAAAATTTCTATTTTCTTACAATCATTAAGGTAGTAAAAATAATGATTTAAAATGGGTTTATACTAAAGCAATATAAATTTAAAAATGTTAGAATCACATTACCTGTCTTGTATAAATATAAATTATGTGTGAAATTAAGAGAAATACTAATATTACTAAGATACTATGTTTAGCTTCCTAACCCACTAGTGGTCCTTTAACAGTTTAAAACAGAATACATAGAGCTATACTAAGCGTCCCTATGACTACTTGATTTTATAATTGTACATGTTACATGGAAACATATTTTATATATTTCAAAGTACTTGTCTAAAATTTATTTAAATTATATAAATTTGTATCATTAAATGATCATTATGCACTGTTTTTTCACCCTCACTTTATATATGCAGTCCTGAAAATGTACTGGTTTCCTTCATGTTCTTCAAAACTCCATTATACCAATTAAAAACTGAATCAAGACTGACCCATTTAACATAACTTTTTATTAGCCTCATAGATTTTGGAGATGTTAAATAATAAATGTATATGTTGAGCAACATTTCTTATAACAGTTTAAAAATTATATTGATAGAGCTTCTATTTTAATCTATGCCTTTTCCTTTAAATCTATAGCCAAAATTATAGAACTATGATGTTCACTTCCTAGAGAAATTAAATATGTTGATATTGGGAAGATTTTGGGTTCTGGTTGCCATCTGGTTACCCTGGAAACCATGCTCTTGGAAATGAACTGCATTGCTGAGTTTGAAAATGTACCATGGAAACCAGGAAAGAAACTCACCTGTATGACAACAGATTATTGAAAACATAGAGGTTGGGGTGAGATAAAGCAGGGGATATACATGGATTAATTTATAATTTTTCTCTTTTTAGTTTAAAAATATGAGCTAATATGAGCTAATTACTACACTATAATATAATAGTTAGTATTGGAATGGAGCCTGCAGCTTCCATAATATCTGACCCAGTTCCTGCAGCAGAAGAGTGTTTAAATATATATTATGGTGATTAAAACTTTCTGGTACTAACAGAGGTCTTGGTCTTCAACAAGCTGTAATCAAAAAGAGTTCATATTTTTTTGTTTTATGTCAAATACAATGATTTAGGAAAAATAAAAAATTTACAAAAATAATGTAAATTTTATAAAGAAATCCCATTGCTTGTTTTAACTTTTAAAAAATTTGTGATCGATATATTTGATATTCTATTCTATTGCACTCACTAATTACAGGTTTGGGTAAAAGTACACAGTTTGGTAAATAGAATTCTAAAGCTATGCCCCTTCCCTGGTTATTCAATCCAATCATATCTTAATAGGAAAGGTTGTGAAGGGATTTTTCAGATAGAATTTTGCAGATAAGACTGCTAATCATCTGCCTTTAAAATAGATTTATCATGGATTATGATGTTGGCCCCCTTGTAATCACAAGAGCCCTTGAAAGCAGAAGAGGAAGGCAAGGGGGAGAGGTTGACAGATGTGGCAGAAGAGGACAGGAGCAGGAGAGATGGGGCAGAAGGAGAGTCAGAGATATGCAGCCTAAGAGAGACTTTAGCCTGGCTTTGAAGATGGAAGAAAGGGGCTACAAGTCAAGGAATGTGGGCACCACTAGAATCAGCTATCAATTCCCAAATGACAGCCAAAGAGCAAACAGTAACCTCAGTCCTACAACAATAGCAATATATCAGTTTCCTAGGGCTGCCATAGCAACGTATCACATACTTGGTGGCTTAAAACAACAGAAATGTATTCTCTCAAAATTCTTGAGGCTAAAAGCCCAAAATAATCAAGTTGTTGGCAGGATTTTGATCTCCCTGAAAACTCTAGGGGAGGAAACTTCCTGTTTTGTCCAAGCTTCTGGTGGTTGCTGGCTGTATTAGTCAGCCAAAGGGATGCTGATGCAAAATACCAGCAATCTGTTGGCTTTTATAAAGGGTATTTATTTGGGGTAGAAGCTTGCGGTTACCAGGCCATAAAGCATGAGCTACCTCCCTCACCAAAGTCTATTGCCATGTGTTGGGTCAAGATGGCTGCCGACGTCTGCCAGGCTTCAGGCGTCCTGGGTTTCTCTTTTGCCAGGGCTTGCTTCAATCCAGGCTCAGCTCCTCTGTTATCTCCACAAAGCCAGCTGTAGACTATCTGGCAAACAGGTTGTTTCTCTTGTTTCTCTTCCAGGGGCATTTTCTCTTTCCACAGTAAGCTCCTCTCTGTGCTTACTTCCTGGGGTTCCAGCTCAAAAATTCTGCAGCAGAACTCCAACATCAAAACTCCAACTAACACCTCCACTCTGCCATGCAGTTTTATCTGTGAGTCACCACCCACCAAGGGTGTGGAGATGCAATGTCATACTGACATGGCCCAATCAAAGCCCTAATCATAATTAAGTTACACCCAGGTACAGACCAGTTTATAAACATAATACAATGTCTATTTTTGGAATACATAATGCCAAACTGCTACACTCCACCCTCTGAATTCCAAAAGGCCATTACAATATTAAAAAACCTTAATTCCATAACAGTACTAAGTACAAAATCATAATCAGTTTAAAGAAATACAGTTTGTATTGGGGCAAAGTCTCATCTGCTGTAGACATCTGAAACTTAAAAAACAATTTATCTGCTTCCAATACACAAATGAACAGACAAAGGATAAACATTTTCATTACCATAAGGAGAAATTGGAAGGGAAACATGAGAATCATGGGTCCTCTAGAGTTCAGTAAACCTGCACAGCATTCTCCATTCGATTTCAAAGTCATTCTTAAGATAATGGTTTCTTCTCCCTGGGACCTTATGGGGACCCACACTTTACACAGCCTTGCCCAAAAGCCATTTTCTTGGTTCCACCCTCATCAAGCATCTGGGTGTTGACCAAGCTCCAGACATCACCCTCCAAGAGTGTTGGGGTGATTGCCACAGCTTACACAATCTTTGGGTTAGAGACTTAGCCCCCCTAGTACAGTGAAATGAAGACAAAATCCTCCCTATCCTTTGCCATACAGAAGGAGCAACCCTCTCAAAGCAATGACTTGACCACCTGACCACCCATGGGGGACAGGTCCACCCCTCTCAAACCTGTGGGGTACTGACCTTAACCACCCTAATCCTTGAGGAATTTGCTCCACCCTCTCTGTACTCTGGGGTGGCAAAACTGTGCCCAAACATCAGGTGGGAACATCCACCCTCTTCAACTACTGGGGCAAAATCACCTTCTCTGTGTACATGGGTGGGGTTCCTCTCTTGGCCCAAGGTGATGTCTTAATTCCAGATCTCAGCTTCCATGGTTTTCCTCTTAAAGTTGCTTCTCCTTCAATCTCTCCTTTCCATGTCCCATTTAGTACAAGCTGACAGTGGATTTGTTCATACAGTTCTCTCAAAAAGCTTATTGGTTTAGCATGAAAGAAGCAGAGGCCAAGCCATCTGACAGTAAGACTTACCACAGGTCTTTCCTAAATAGCTGCATCTTCAATCCTGCTTTACAAGTTCCAAGTTTAGTTAAGTCCTCAAATGGGGCACTATCATTTGGGGGCTTGATTTCCAAAGACTTGGAAGTTCTGGAGTCAGTTTCTGTTTTATTTGTGCCCAACAGTTCAGTTCTCAGCTTATCTCACTTGACTAGTATTTTGGTATAAGCTGCAAGGAGAATCCAAGCCACATTCTCCAAGTTTACTTTGGAAAGTTCTTCAGCTAAATGCCCAGGCTTGCCTTTTTCAAAATCTGTGTTCCATAAAACACCAGGAGTTAATCGTGCTATCTTTTCTGTGACTTTATTTTTTGTTTTTTATTTTTTAATTTTTAAAAAATTTTTAAAGGACACTTAGATTACACAAATGTTACACAAAAAATATAGGGATTACTATATGCCCTGCTCCCCACACCTCCCACTCCCTACCACATTAACAAAATCCTTCATTAGTGTGGCACATTCATTGCAATTGATAAATGCATCCTGGGGCATTGCCATTGAGCATGGACCATAGTTCACATTGTAGCTTACATTACCTCCCACAGAATTCTGCAGGCTATGGGAAAATATATAATGGCCTGTATCTGTCATTGCAATGCCATTAAGGATGGTTCCCAAGTCCCGAAAAAGCCCCCGCATTACAGCTGTTTTTCCCTTCCCCTGCCCCCAGAGCCTCCAGTGGCCACTGTCTCCACATCAATGTTGCAATTTCTTCCTTTGCTAGAATCACAAGTCTATAGTAGAGTACCAGTAAGTCCACTCTAGTCCATAGTTCATTCCCCAGTCCTGAGGATTCTGGGATAGTGATGTCTACTCCACCTCTAATTGAGAGGGGGCTTTGATACCATATAGCCTATGGATGGGACTCTCTTGCTTACAGTTGTCGGCTCTCTCATTTCCTTGGTATGGTGGTTGTCAATCCTCAACTCCTTGTTAGTTGTCCTGGGTGAGTCTAATGAAGTAGAGAGTAGGTGTTGCAACTCCACTGTGGCTCAGGGCCGAGCTGTCACATGGACCTCCCAAAGATTCACGTCTCTTGGATGTAAACCTTCCAACTCCAGCACCAAGTATAGATTCAAATAGAAGGGACAGATGAGCCATGTGTAGGGAAGTCATAACTGAGTCCAACTCTGTCACTCTCAGGAGCACAAACTCCAAAGTAGAGTCCACTGGCAAGACACCAAACTCCGGAGCTATCTGCCCTGACAATAGGATCTGGGTGTCTCCAGAGCCCTCAGGAGTCCCACTATTTGAGGCAGTATCCACCTTGGCAGTCTATGAGATCCTACTGAGATGTGCATAAGCGTTACCTCTGGGATGACCTCCCAAATCACTTTGAAGCCTCTTAACCATATAAACTCATTTCTCTTTACCTTTCCCCCCTTTTCATTTGAGGTCTTATTCTAGTTGCATTGTTAGTTAGTGCTTGGTAGTAATCACAAGGTGACAGGGAGGCTCACCACTAGGAGTCATGTCCCACGCTGGGGGGAAGGTAATGCATTTATATGCTAAGTTTGGCTTAGAGAGAGGCCACATTTGAGCAAAAAGGAGGCTCTCAGGAGGCAACTCTTAGGCACCCCAAAACACTAGGCTAAGTTTCAATTTCAAGAGCAAAGGCTCACAAGCATTGTCATCCATATCATGGGCCCATCAATGGACCATCTTCCTTCGCCAGTTCTTGCCCTTGCACTTGGGGGACAGTTGCTGCTCCATTAGAGAACATGACAGAGCTCTCCAGGATGGGAATTCAATATTCTCTCAGTTATTGTGTGAATCTCCACCCGCTGTGACAATGCCCTGTCAACATTTGAACACATTTATATACCTTATATGTATGTCCTGGTGAACTTCCTCCCATGTATCCCCCATCACTGACACCCCACTCCAGTGATCCTCCCCTGCTCCAGTTGTAACCCTTCTGTGCTCTAAAGCCTCTTCAAAGATGAAGCCAATAAAATAGCCAAATACATTTAATAGGAAAATGAAATAATGGTAGGTTTAAATATAAAATACATAAAAATTTAAAACTAAAAATTAAATAAAATTTAAAAATTGATATTAAAAAATAATGAAAAATATTTTTAATTTTTTTTGACATTTTGTCTTTCATCATTGTACTATCTGTTGTCCTGTATGTACATTTTCTTCCATTTATTCCCCAGTGTCTTTTTTAAATTTGGCTTTCAAAGAAATTTTAGGTCACAGTAAAGTCATATACAGAATACAGGGGACTCCTATATACCCAACATCCTCACCCTTTCCCCCCTTCCTGTATTAATACCTTTTTATATGTGGATGCTACATTTGTTATAACTGGTAAACAAATGGTGAAACATAGCTACTAACCCTGGTCAATGGTTTACATTATGGTTTACATTTTGGACTGTACACTTTTATAATTTTTGATATTTAACATGGCCTGTGTCCATCATTGCAAAATCCTGTAGAACCCTTCCATTGCCCACTAAATACCCTCTGGTCCATCTATCCTATTCTTTCCTCCCCTTCCCCTTGGGGCCCATGGTGACCACCTGGCTAACCCCCTGGATGACAAGATTCATAGTTACTTGCAACAACACTGAGGTCTTGACACACAGGTTTGTCCTCCCCTATTAGGAACCATCCATGCTCTTGAGAGACTCCCGCCCCTCTGAGAACATATCAGTCCTCCCTAGGATGGGAGTTCAGCTCCTTCCCACTCATTATGTGGGTCTCCACCCACTGATACAACACATGACAAAATGATCACTTGCACACTCTCTAGAAGCCTGCCCCAGGTGTGCCCTGTCCCAAATGCCCTCCCATCCAACACTCTAAACCAGTAATCCTTCCTTGTCATATTGTTCTAAGAGTGTTCCCAACTTTCTACTTCCAATCACATACCTGCCACTCCCCAGGGCTCACCTCGTCCCTCCCCCAACCCTCCCCCAAGTTCCATGGACTTTAAAACACAGATTGCCTTTCCTCTAGTTTCCAATAATACTTTAATCATTTACTTCTAAGGCATCATAAAAAGTTTCTTTATAGTCCATGTTACTATCAACAGTCTCTTCAAAGCACTGTAGGTGTTTTCTCCCAAGCATCTCACAATTACTCCAAAAAATACCCCTTACCCATTTATAAAACCATTCTAGCATTTTGGTAATTGCAAAAGCACTTCACCACTGCTTGATACCAAATTCTGTATTGGTTAACCAAAGAGGTGCTGATGAAAAATATCTGAAATCTGTTGGCTTTTATAAAGGGTATTTATTTAAGGTAGAAGCTTACAGTTACCAGGCCATAAGGCATAAGTTACTTCCCTCACCAAAGTCTATTGCCATGTGTTGGGGCAAGATGGCTGCTGAAATCTGCAAGGGTTCAGGCTTCCTCTTCCCCTTAAGTCTCCATGTTTCCAGCTTCTTCCAATATCAGCTGTAGCTTGGAATAAGTCTCATCTGTCCCCTGGGGCTCTTTTCTTTCTGGGCTCAGCTGCTCTGCTCTTTCCACAAGGTCAGCTGTAAACTATCCAGCAAATGGTTCATTTTTCTTCCTGGAGCCTCTGCCATGTCTAATGGGGCCTCTGCCATGTCTAATGGGGCCTATGCTACTTCCTCAGGTATCTGCTTCTCTGTGTATTTACTCCCTGGGGCTCCAGCATGAAAACTCTACAACTGTCTCCTCTGCCATGTTGTTTTCTCTGTGAGTCCCCACCCACCAAGGGGGTAGAGACTCAACATCCTACTGACGTGGCCCAATCAAAGCCTTAATGATAATTTAATCAAGTAAGATGGAAACCTCTGAATCCAATACAATCTAATATACCTAGAGAACAGACCAATTTACAAACATAAACTAATATCTATTTTTAGAATTCATAAATAATACCAAACTGCTACACTCCATATTCTGAATTCCAAAAAGGCATTGCAATATTCAAAAAAACTTATTTCAGTAGCAGTGCTAAGTACAAAATCTTATCACAATCAGTTCAAAGAAATACAGTTTGTCTTGGGGCAAAGTCCAGTCTGGCTGTAGACCTCTGAAACTTACATAACCATTTATCTGCTTTCAATACACAAATGGACAGACAAAGATAAACACTTGCATTACAATAAGGAGAAATTGGGAGGGAAATATGAGTCATGGGTCTCCTACAGTTCTGTAAACCTGCAGGGCTTAATTCATTAGATATCAAAGTCTGAGAGTCATTCTTAGGATAATGGTTTCCTCTCAGTGAGGCCACATGGGGACCCACCCTTTCCACAGGTTTGCCTAATGGCCATTTTCTTGGTTCCACCCTCATCAAGCATCTGGGAGGTGACAATCCTCCAGAACTCACCCTCCAAGAGTGTTAGGGAGATTTCCACACTTTACACAACCTTTGGGTTAGAGTCTTAACCCCCTACTAAGGTGAAATGAAGACAACATCTCCCTAATGTTTGGCATACAGGCTCAACCCTCTCAGAGCAATGATTTGGCAAGCTGGCCTTCCATAATCCATGGAGAACAGTCCCATCCCACTCAGACATATGGGGTGGCAACCTCAACCTCCCTAACCCTTGGGAAATGTACTCCACCCTCACTGTACCCTGGGGGCGGGGAGCAAAACTCTTCCTGACCAGTGGGTGGGAACATCCACCTTATTCAAATGCTGGGGCAAACTCACCCTCTCTGTACATATGGGTGGGGTTTCTCTCTTGGCCCGAAGAGATGTCTTAATTCCAGGTCTCAGTTTCCACGGATTTCTTCTTGAAGTCATTTCCCCTTCAATCTCTTCCTTCCATGTCCCTTTTAGCCTGAGCTGACAGTGGTTTTGTTGATACAGCTCTCTCAAAAAACTTGTTGGTATAGCATGCAAGAAGCAGGGTTCCAAGCCATCAGACAGTAAGACTTCTACAAGTCTTTCCTAGATAACTGCATCTTCAATCCTGATTTCCAAGTTCCAGGTTTTTTTAAGTCCTCCAATGGGGCACTATCATCTTGATGTCTAGAGGTTTGAAATTTCTGGAATCAATTTCTGGTTTATTTTTGACCAACAATTCAGTCCTCAGCTTATCTCACTTGCCTAATATTTTGCTATAAGCTGCAAGGAAAAGCCAAACCATATTCTCCAAGTTTACATTGGAAAGTTCTTCAGCTAAATGCCCAGGCTTGCTGTTTTCAAATTCTACCTTCAGTAAAGCACCAGGAGTTAATCCTGTTAAGTTCTCTGTAATTTTAAAATACAAATCTCCTTTCCTTCAGTTTCCAATAATAGTTTCATCATTTACTTCTAAGGCCCAATAAAAAGTTTCTTTAGTATCCACATTCTTATCAGTAGTCTCTTCAAAGAAATCTAGGCTTTTTCCATCAAACATCTCACAATTCTTCCAAAAAATACCCCTTACCCATTTATAAAACCCTTCCAGTATTTTGGTAATTGCAAAAGCACAACCCCACTCTCCCGTACCAAATTCCATATTAGTCAGCCAAAAGAGTGCTGATGCAAAGTACCAGAACTCTGTTGGCTTTTATAAAAGGTATTTATTTGGGGTAGAATCTTACAGTGACCAGGCCATAAAGCACAACTTACTTCCCTCACCAAAGTCTGTTGTCACATGTTGGAGCAAGATAGCTCCAGATGTCTGCAAGGGTTCAGGCTTCCTCTTCCTCTTAAGGCTCCCTGTTCCCAGCTTCTTCCAATATCAGCTGTAGTCTGAGATAAGTCTCATCTCTCTCCTGGGGCTCGTTTCTCTACAGACTCAGCTGCTTTGCTCTTTCCACAAGGCCAGCTGTAAACTATCAGGCAAACAGCTCGTCTCTCTTCCTAGGGCCTCTGCCATGTCTAATGGAGCCTTCTCTCTTTCTTCAAGTATTTTCTTCTCTGTGTATTTACTTCCTGGGGCTCCAGCATTAAAACTGTACAACTATATCCTCTGCCTTACCATTTTCTCTGAGTCTCCACTCACCAAGGGCTGGGGACTAAATGTCCTACTGATGTGACCCAATCAAAGCCTTAATCAAGTAAGAGGAAAACCTCTGAACTCCATACAATCAAATATACCCAGAGGAACAGACCAATTTACAAACATAATCCAATATCTATTTTGGAATTCATAAAGAATACCAAACTGCTGCATAGTCTCCCCTAGAGCCTGCAAAAAGAAACACCACATTGATTTCAGCCTTGTAAGACCCAGAGCAGATAACCTAGCTGAGCCAGCTAAACTTCTGACCTAAAAAACTATGATATAATACATTTGTGTTTGTTAAGTCAGCAAGAAAAAGACAACAACAACAACAACAGATAACTATTTTGGAAGTTTTATAATACATTTAAACTTGATTATGTAATTTATTTATTTATTCTTTTTTCATGAATTATTCTGTTCATTAGTTCAGATACTCGCATACCTTGGAGATATTTTGTCTTCAGTTCCAGGCCACTGCAATAAAGGGACTATCACAAAAAAATTGTCCCCGTATATATAAATGTTATGTTTACACTACATTGTAGTCTATTAAGTGTGAAATAGCATTGTGCTTTAAAAATTTTTCATATCTTAACTTGAAAATATATTTTATTATTAAAAAAGCAAACCATTATCTGAGCTTTCAGTGATTTGTAATATTTTTGCCTGTGAAGGGTTATGCTTCAGTTTTGATGACTGCTGACTGATTAGGGTGGCTTTTGCTGAAGATTGGAATGGCTGTGGAAATTTCTTAAACTAGGGCAATGATGAAATTTGCCACATCAATTGATTCTTTCTTTCATGAAAGGTTTCTCTGTAGAACATGATGAATTTTGCCCACAGTAGAACTTCTTTCAAAATTGGAGTCAGTCCTCTCAAAAATCGCACTGCTGCTTTATCAACTAAGTGTATGAAATATTCTAAATCCTTTGTTGTCATTTCAACAATGTTCATAGCATCTTTACCAGGAGTAGATTACATTCTCATGAAACCACTTATTTTGCTCATCCATAAGAAGCAACTCCTCATCTGCTAGTGTGTCATTGTGAGATTGTAGCAATTCAGTCATATCTTCAGGCTCCACTTCTAATTCTAGTTCTTTTGCTATTTCCATCACATCTGCAATTGTTTCCTCCACTGAAGTTTTGAACCCCTCAAAGTCATCTATGAGGGTTGAAATCAATTTTTTCTAAACTACTGTTAATTTTTGTATTTTTATGTCCTCCTATTAATCGCAAGTATTTTAAATGGCATCAAGAATCGTGAATCCTTTACAGAAGGTTTCCAATTTTCTTTGCACAGATTCTTCAGAAGAATCACTATCTATGGTAGCTATTGCCCTATGAAATGTTTTTTCTACAATTCATAGACTTAAACTTTGAAATTATCCCTTGATCCATGGGCTGCAGAATGGATGTTGTGTTAGCAGGCATTAAAACAACATTAATCTCATTGTATATCTCCATCCGTGCTCTTGGGTGACTATGTGCATTGTCAACAAGCAGTCATATTTTGAAAGGAACCTTTTTTTTTTTGAGCAGAAGGTATCAACAGTGGGTTTAAAAATATTCAGTAAACCATGTTGTAAACAGATCTGCTGTCATTTGGGTTTTATTGTTCCATTTACAGAACACAAGCAAAGTTGATTTAGTATCAATCATAAGGACCGTAGATTATTGGCATGGTAATTGAGCATTGGCTTCAACTTAAAAGTCACCATCTGCATTAGCCCTTAACAAGCAAGTCTGCCTGTCCTTTAAGGATTTTAAGCCAGGCATTGACTTCTCTCTAGCTAAGAAAGACCTAGATGACATCTTTTTCCAATGTAAGGCTATTTCATCTACACTGCAAATCTGCTCTTTAATGTATCCACCTTCATCAATTATCTTAGCTAGGTCTTCTGGATAACTTGTAGCTTCTACATTAGCACTTGTTTCACCTTGTACTTTCATGTTAAGAAAATGGCTTCTTTCTTTAACCTCATGAAACAACCTCTACTAGCTTCAGGTTTTTCTTCTTCAGCTTCCTCACCTCTCTCAGCCTTCATAGAACTGAAGAGAATTAGGGCCTTATTCTGGATTAAGCTTTGGCTTAAGGGAATGTTGTGACTGGTCTGACCTATCCAGACTACTAAAACTTTCTCCATATCAGCAAAAAGGCTATTTCACTTTCTAATTATTTGTGTGTTAACTGGAATAGAACTTTTAATTTCCTTCAACAAACTTTTCCTTTGCATTCACAACTTGGGTAATGGTGCTACACAAGAGGCTTAGTTTTCAGCCTATCTCAGCTTTCCATATGCCTTTCTCTCTGAGCTTAATCATTTCTAGCTTTTGTTTTAAAATGAGAGAAAGGTGATTGTTTATTTCACTTGAACACTTAAAGGCCACTGTAGGGTTATTAAATGGCTACTTTCCATATCATTGTGTCTCAGGCAATAGGAATCCTGAGGAGAGGGAGAAAGAAAGGGAAATGGCCATCAGTGGAGCAATCAGAACACACATATTTATCAATTAAGTTTGCTATTTTATATGGGCATGGTTCATGGTGCCCTAAAACAATTAAAATAGTAACATTAAGGATCATTGATCATAGACCTCCATAACAGATATGATAATAATAAAAAAATTTGAAATATTGTGAGAATTACCAAAATGTGATACAGAGATTTGAAATGAGCACATGCTGTTGGAAAATTTGTGCTGATAGACCTGCCTGATGCAGGGTAGACACAAACCTTCAGTTTGAAAAAGTACGACATCTGTGAAGTACAATAAAGCAAACTGCAATAAAACGAGTTATGCCTGTAGATAAACACATAAGTAGACAAAGAGAGAGGGAACATATCTTCCTCATAGCTATCAGAGTTGCAATTAAATGCATATTTGTGTATTAATTTATTTTATATCTCTAGCCCCTGCTAGAAAGAACACTCCATAATAAGACCATAATAAAAACACTTTGTGTCTTTATTGATCAATACTATATGCCAAGAACCAAGCCAAGATCTGGAAGTTTAATGCACGTTAAATTTCCAGATGGAGTGAATTAATTAATTAATGGGTTAATATGGGTTATAAAATGATACACAGGGTATAATCCCTGTAATTTAAAACTTTACAACTGTATTAGTAGTGGCTATGTACATACCCAAATAAATATGAGGAAAATAGATATGAACTGTAAGTTCCATTGGGATAGACATGATGGTTTGAAGGTAGATGGACTCCAGAAAATCATGTTCTTAAATCTAATCCATTCCTGTGGAAACCTATTCTTAGTAAGGTCTTTTGAATAGTTTACTTCAGTTAAGGCATGGCCAATGGTGTGTCTTAATCCTCTTACTAGAGTCCTTAATAAGAGAATGTAATTCAGCGAGAAAGGAGAAGGCCAGGGAAGTTAGAAGTTGAAGGCAATGAAACCCAGAAGAGAATCGAAAGACCAGCTGATGCTGCCATGTGACAGAGGAGTCCAGCATTGTTGGCAGCAGGTCTTCGGATAGAAAGCATAGCCTTGATTTGGACATTTTTTCAGCCTCAGAACTAAGTTTGTAAGCTAAAAAATCCCTATTGTAAAAGCGAATCCATTTCTGTATATTGCCTTTAGCAGCCTAGCAGACTAAAACAATGGAGAAAACAGTACAGCTTATAAGATTTCAGAAAAGACAATAATTATAAATGGTTAGTATAATTACAAACACTTTTTTTTGAGTGATGGTAAACAGGGCAACATGCCTCTGATCAAAACTATGGATAAGATATTGATAATCAGAGCTAACACGGGCAGTGTCCAAAGAAGAGGAAAGTTCATGAATGAATAAAATATGTTTTTAGAGGATTTTTTATCAATGTCATTAGAAGCCTGCATATTTGGTTTCACATTGTAAGGGAGCTTGATGTGAGTTTCCACTGTTTATATTATATAAGATTCAATTTACCAATGGTAACTATTGAGTTTTTTCTCTTTATCAATGAAAAATTTTGATTTTGGAAACATGTCTGAAAATATTATCCTACATTTTAGGGTGAGATTTCAGACCTATTAATTCCATTTTGCTTTTAACATAGAAAATGTTTTACATAGAAATATCTTGCATAGGCTAGATGGCTGCCATCACAGTTTTATAAGGGCTTAAAATACTTAATCCAAACATTTCATTCATATTTCCCTACTGTGTGACTGACATGTAAAGTTTTCCATTCATGCTTCACAAGAATTTCTAATAAGTATCTTTATTTTTCTAAAGGGAAGTAAAAGTACTTTTACTAGTTTTCCATGGTGCATTCCAATAAATAATTTTATCTAACAATATACTCATATTCTCTGATAATTTTTAAATGTTGTAATTGTTTAAAATATATATATTGTAAAGAAAATATTTGTTAAAATAAGCAAGCTAATATATCTATAACCAAATTATTTTAAGGATCTTATCATTTAAATAGACAGTTTGTTTAGTTAGTTAATAACTATACACTAACCAGGTATCTAGTTTTCTCCAGAGTTGACGAGATAAAAGGGACAATACAAAAGACTTATAAACAAAAGCTCATCAAAAAAATCTTAGAATCTTGAGGTGGTTAGGTGACAACATGAATATCTAGTTTAATCTAAAATAAACAATATTTCCTGAGGGTCAAAGAAAAGAACTGTGTCTAAACAACTCTAAAAGGGAGGAGGATATCACAGTATGCAGCATAGGAGTCCTGGGGATAAGTTTAGGCTGACAGTGGTGGTTCTTGCTATTGAAGCTTGTATTTGATAACTGGCTAAGGATTTTCTCAGGATTATAATGATGTTTCATTTTTTTCAACTCACTTCTTGATATGTATTTTAACACAGGTTTATTTTCGCTTATATTTTTAAATTCCTGACATAAGGCAAACCCTGAAGTCAATAATCGCATTTAAGAATTGGCCAATTGATGATTACTGGGCCCTTTTTGCTTTTCTTGCTAATGCAAATACTTCTCAAAGCAGTCTTTTTTTTTTTTTTTTTCCTAGTTTACAAACATAATTTTTATTTTTGGAATTCATAAATAAAATCAAACTTCTACAGGCATTTTCTTCTTTAAAATATATTTTCATTTTTTAAAGACACTTAGATTATATAAATGTTACATAAAAAAATATTGGGACTCCCATAGGCCCCACTCCCCATACCTCCCACATTTTCCCTACATAAACAGCATTCTTCATTAGTGTGGTACATTCATTGCAATTCATAAACGCATTTTGGGGCATTACCACTGAGCATGGGTTATAATTTACATTGTAGTTTACACTCTCTCCCATACAACTCTGTAGGTTATGGGAAGATATATAATGGCCTATATCTGTCATTGCAATGTCATTCAGGTTGATTCCCAAGTCCCAAAAATGCCCCCATATTACACCTGTTTTTCCCTTTCCTTGTTCTCAGAGCCTCAGTGGCCACTGCCTCCACATCAGTGTTGTAATTTCTTCCATTGCTAGAATCACAATAAGTCTATAGTAGAATACCAGTAAGTTTACTCTAGTCCATAGTTCATTCCCCAATCCTGAGGATTCTGGGATAGTGATGTCCACTCTACCTCTAATTGAGAGGAGGCTTCGATCCCATAACACCGATGGACGGTACTCTCTTGATTGCAATTGTAGGCGCTCTCATTTCCTTGGTATGGTGGTTGTCCATCCTCATCTTCTTGTTAGTTGTCCTAGGTGAGTCCAATGAATTGGAGAGTAGGTATTGCAACTCCACTGAGGCTCAGGGCCCAGCTGGCACATGGACAACCCAAAGACTTAAGTCTTTTGGGCCTACACCTACCAAATCCAACACCAAGTATAGTTTCAAATAGAAGGGATGGATGAGCCATGTGTAGGGAAGCCATAACTGAGTCTGCTGTGTAACTCTCAGGAGCACAAACTCCAAAGTAGGGCCCACTGGCAAGGCACCTAACTCTGGAGCTATCTGCCCTGACTGTCAGACCTGTGTGTCTCCAGAGCCCTCAGGAGCCACTATTTGGGGTAGTATCTACTTTGGCAGTCTATGAGATACTGCTAAGATGTGCATAAACATTACCTCTGGGATGACCTCCTGACTCACTTTGAAGTCTCTTAGTCATATAAACTCATTTGTCTTTACCGTTCCCCCTTTTCATTCAAAGTCTTTTTCCAGTTGCATTGCTAGTTGGTGCTCGGAGGTAATCCTTTGGTGCCAGGGAGGCTCATCCCTGGGAGTCATGTGCCACACTGGAGGGAATGTAATGTATTTATATGCTAAGTTTGGCTTAGAGAGAGGCCACATTTGAGCGAAAAGGAGGCTCTCAGGAGGCAACTCTTAGGCACCCCAAAACACTAGGCTAAGTTTCAATTTCAAGAGCAAAGTCTCACAAGCATAGTTGTCCATATCATGGGCCCATCAATGGACCATCTTCCTTCACCAGTCCTTTCCCCTGCACTTGGGGGACAATTGCTGCTCCATTAAAGAACATGACAGAACTCTCCAGGATGGGAATTCAATATTCTCTGTTATTGTGTGAATCTCCACCCACTGTGACAATGCCCTGTGAACATTTGAACACATTTATATACCTTATATGTATGTTCAGGTGAACTTCCTCCCATGTATCCCCCATCACTGACACCCCTCTCCAATGATCCTCACCTGCCCCAATTGTAACCCTTCTGTGATCCAAAGCTTCTTTAAAAATGAAGGCAATAAAAATAGCCAAATACAATTAATAGGAAAATGAAATAATAATGGTAGGTTTAAATATAAAATGAGTTTGTTTACTATATTTTTTAATTAAGCTTTCATCATGGGCAAGAATTGGTATCTAAAAGAATAGCCTTCAACCATTCCCAATAATGTTCAATAACTATAGATGTAATCAAACTATACATAGTGTTATAGTGGTTGTAGCATATGGCCACATATTTCAAATTTAGCATAGTGCTAATTTGTTAGTTCATCAATTCATTTAATTAATATGTGAATTTTCCCTAAATAGATTGCAACTGCTTGAAACCAAAGAATATGTTTTATTTGTCTGTGTATGTATGAGTAAGTGCAAGTTGAATACCACCTATCAGATTCTGATAAATACCTCCTGTTGTTGCCAAGTTCCTGTGGATATAAGCAGATATTTCATAGACTGTGAAAATTATGTGTTGTTGATATCTTTACCAAAGCATTCCAAGGCACGTCCCTCATTGGTATATCTCAGGCAACTAAAAGTGCACAATGGGGGAAGGAAAGCCACAGTCAACTAACCTGCTATTCTGAGAACAATACGGATGAGTTCTCCTATTTAAACCCTTGGATAATTGCCCTCTGCTGGGCTAGGAGAACTTGATCTCTGAAAAGAGAGATTCAATATTAAAGGTATTACATAGCTTATTTAACCAGATATTTGAAGGACTTCCACGTTTATGCTGAAACCTAATATTCCCAACTTGAATTCCCAAGTTGAAATCTTGTTTCCCAACTCTCCTTTGCATGAATCTCCTAAAATTTATTCAAATTTCTTCCTTTGTTCTTTCTCAAACATATTTTGATCTTGCCTAATTTTAGGGCAAATCTGATTATACTGTCACCTGTGGTTAAAATCTCTGCTCCATGAGCAGACTATCAGGTCCTCATGCTCCTCCCTCATCTGTAAAACATGGGCATATGAGTATATACATCATTTTTATTTTGAGTATTAAATGAGATAGTGCACTTAAATTATTCATTACAGTGTTACATGAATGAAATGGTTAATAAATGTTATGTATTATAATTTCTAGCAACACAATCCTGATTCCTCTAGGCAAGGTACAAAGAAGCATCAAGTATGGTATCATCAATTGTCATTGCTTACTTAGAATAGCATTTTGCCACTAAAACATATTTTTCTCATTAGTGTTGTGTATTATGGTTCTCCAAAGAAACAAAATCATATATAAAATATGGAATTGGTTCATGCTACTATGGGTCTTACAAAACTGAACTCTGCAGGGCAGGCCACAAACTAGAAACTCAGATAAAGGTGATGCTGAGGTCCTTAGTCTGAATTTCCTAGAGAAAGATGGCTGGATGGAAATTCCTGCAACAACCAGTGTTAACGTTGCTGCAGCAATTCTTCTGACCTCTGAAATCCTCAGTTCCAAGACCTTTAACTGATTGGATAAGGAGACTCCCCACATTGCTGAGGTCAATCTCCTTTGTATATCTTAAATGCAATCAAGTGATTATAGATGCAAATCCCTTCTCAAATACCATCATAGTAACAAGCAGGCCACTGTTTGATCAAACAACTGGACACCATACCCTAGCAAAGATGACACATGAAATTAACCATCACGTTCATAATGTAATATTAAACAGCTGTTAGATATCAAATGAAATGTAAATGCTGAAGATGTCTCGTTTCTAATAACATCAGTACTAATAAAGATTTTTTTACATTAGTAAAGAAAAAGTGAAATACAAATTTACCAGTGTAATTAAAATTCCGGTTTTGTGGATTGCTTACATAAACAGTAACCTGAAATTATATACAATAAAATGTTTTCTTTATATGACTAGATTTTGCTAAGTTTTATTCTTCATTCTGTTCTAAAGTTTTTTCTAATTTTACAAAGTACAACATCATATGATTCTAATTCATTCTTTTTAAAAAAAAACTTTGCTCTCATGTATTTCACACTTCAATATGAACTAAGTGAAGTTTTATTAACAGGTTAGGGCAAAGTTTCTCAATGCCCTCGAGATTGTTCCAGATCTTTCTTTTACTGCTTTGTTATACAATATTACAGGGCCTGCCTTTCCTGAGGATGTTCAAAGCAGCTACTGAAAGAGTCACTGAAGGGTCCTTCTTAATTATTCCTGGTTGATCAATGCAGTGATTTTCCTTCACTTACCACCGTAAGAGAAAGAGCATTAGTACACAGTCATTAAGCATAAGAACCTTTCATCCCTTGGAGACAAATGTACGAGCTGTGGATCTGGGGACATATGTTTGTTGCTGTCTAATTAATTCTTGAAAACTTATCTGAGCATTTTATTTTCCAGATTTTATACTCTCCTTTGAATTTTCAAAGCTGATTTCACATGTTTCAATCACATATCAATTATTCCTCTGCTATTCTATTTTGTCTATTTGTAGAGTTGTTCTGGTCATCAATGGCTGCATAACATACTATTTCAAAACTTAGTGGAATAAAATAAGGCAAATATATTATACTCTATGATTTTGTGGGTCCAGAACCCCAAGCAAGGCTTAATTGGGCAATTCTACATTTCAACTGGCATCATTTGATAGGTTTCAGATAGCCACTGAGCTGGACTGGAGGGTCCAAGACAGCTTGTTCACATGTATGCTTGGCACCAGATAGAAGATCTCTGAACACAACTAGGCTCCTCCCTCTCTATATATATGTAGTCTCAGGGCTTAGACACATTCTTTCTTAACAGGATATTCATATTTTTGCATTGAAGCTAAGGCCTGTCTGACGCAACATGGAAAATATAATTCCTCTTAAAGTCTAACCTGGAACTGGCATTATATCATTTTTACCATTCCTTAAATGTTGAAGCAGTCACAGATTTGCCTAGATTTGGCAGTGGGGTTGGGGGGAGTAGGAAAGAATGTAAATAATTTGTGACCATCTCTCATTCTACATAGGAGGTTATCTCATAATATTAGTATGAAAAAATTAGTATAATTTTGGTAACTAAAAGTTGTTTGGTGCTATACATTATACATGTGATTTTAGGAAACATTAGTTCATTTCTCATTAGCTACTTATAATAATCTTGAAAAGTAACTATTACTATATTTATCACCTGTTTGAGGTGTTTGAGATGTTCACTGTTAAATAGCACCCTCTTTCCTTTCCAAAGTCTATCCTGATTAAAGGACATACAAGATCAGCTGATGAAAACAACCAACATTAAAACAGTTTTACTAGGGAGAAAACTGACATTGAAGAATGTGGCTCATGTATGTCAACAGTTAAATTTCCTAATACTGAACCCCAGAATTAGGCATATTTCCCCTTATAAGGGTAGACTGCATTCTCTACACCCAGAAAGTAGAGCAGAACACATGTGCTCTGCTTTTAAGTCAGCTCACAGGAGAAAACCCAGGAAAACTGGATTTCCCATGCCTGGTTTCTAACCTTTCTTTCCCATGATGGATGAAGAAATGCCAGAGAAGGAACATAAGTGAGCATAAAGCAACACTCCCACCAGCCTCACATCTCAACATTTGCCAATTAAAATAGTAAAATCAAACAGGTTAAGAGATGTGTTTCCCCCAGTACTTCAGAATAGTGAATTGCAGACTGAGAACTTGACTCTAGATCTTCTAAGTCCAGTATCCCAAGTCCTTTACAACATGATACACTGAAGCTCAATAAGAATGCAATCTTGGCATGGTAGATCTTTCTACCAGGAGGTATTCCATACTGCAAACACTCAATATTTGCCTTCGTGGCAATTGCTGTCAATGAAGAATTGCAAAATTTATAGGTTGTTAGGCTTTATGCATTGAACACTTAGGAAAGCATTTTCCCCACTGTGTTTTGTGATAGCATTTACTCTGATGAATGCTAATGAATGACTTTACTGGGGAAATTCTAAGTTACTTCTAAATTTACCTTGCAGTTTTTATAGTCTTCATGAGCAAATGTGTCCCACTAGAAAATTTGCAAACTCAGGACTTTGAACTTTGAAATTGAACTCAGAATCTGCTTTTGGAAATTCAACCAGTGTCATCTTTGGTGTTTTAATTACCATGGACACTGACAGTCCTTGTATGTTTAACTGAATACATATGTTTAACTGAATAAGACTTTCAGCTAATATTGGGAAACAATTAACAGTGATATTTGTAATAGTGGTTGAGGTTTATCTGTCTTTACAACTCTGTCCACAGTTAAAAATAGCATACTACTTTTTCACATTTCTCCTTTGCTGTGTGAAGATTTCATATATATATGAAAGAGGAGGCAGAAGAGATGGAGAAAGAGGAGGAAAGAGCCTTTGCAGCAGTCATTCAAAATGTTTAATTTTGGATCATAAGAGAGGAAATATTGAACTCTTGAGCAATGTTTAAGTCAATGATTTGAAGTTAGCAAGCATTTCTGACAGCCATTATGTAGGAATCATGTAGTCTATAAATAGAGTAATTATCTATTGGATCAAAGCCTTTTGAAAAACTTTCCATCATTTTTAAAAAAACATAAATACACAAAGAGATGATGTACAATCATCCCTAGATATCAACTGGGAAAGAGTTGGGCTCCAGGAAAAACCAGAGATTAGTCAATTAGAAAGTTATAATATTCATTATAGGTTTAATTTTTAGAGGAATGTGGCATCTTTAACTGACAGACTGTTCTTTTTAAACATATTACACTGGATTTTCCTCTTTGATTTTTCAAAATAGGAAACAACATGCTATCTAGAGAAGATGGTTATGGGAGATAAAATATTCCCTCAGGTTATTTCTTTATGATTCTTAGGATCTATTAAAAGCTGATGGACATTTCCAGACTTTTAAAGCATCCTTATCATAGGCAGGATCATTGCCTGATTGTTTTCTATTGGAGAAGTTTATCAATTTGGTTGCCAGGGATGGGAAGGTATAGCAACCAGGAGTCATCAGAAGCAGTAAAATATTAAAGGATGAATACGTACTTTGAGAATTAGAACTAGGGAAGTAGACATTTATCCTCAAGTCTAGATCACAGTAGAATATAAAGATAAAGGAGTCAAAACCTGGGTATACACTGGAATGGGTCAGGGAATCACAGCAAGGACTGGAATAAGTTTAGTTTAAGACTAATTTAGTTTCCTAGATTCATTATTTATTGGCCAGCCAATGGAAGGTGCCTAAGAGAAGAGGTATGGGTAAATACAAGCTCACAGTGATTCAGGGTTACCAGAGTCAAAGTTACCACTCTTTGAAGAGAATTATGTAAGTATATCTTCCATTATTTGCAGCTTATATTTCTGTTCTCTGTCACCCAAAATTTCAAGCAAAGCTCTCCTGCTCAGGTGCAACACATTTTTTTTTTTTAAATTTCATGCAAGTAAACAAAATAAAACAGATTTACTATTTCACACTTAGACTTGAAAGAAAAAAAAGCAGGCTATTGTATTATACCCTCTTTGGTATGTTACTTGCCATTTTAATAAAAAATCATTTCTTTTAAAACAAAGTAGCCCTTTTATTTGAATCCATACTTAGCAGTATACTTGTTAAATATATGTCCCAAAGACTTAAATATTCCTACTGTTCATATGTTGGTTGAGCCCTGAATCTCAGAAAAGTTGCACACCTACTGTCCAGTTGATTGGACTCATCCAGGACCACTAAGAAAAGGATGATAATGGACAACGCCCATCCCAAAAAACAGAAAATACAACTACAACTACAAGCAAGACAGTTCCATCCATCTTCCTCATGGGATCTAAGTCCCTTCTCAATCAGAAACAGAGTGGCCATCACCATCCCCAAATCCTTAAGATTGAGGAACGAACAATGGACTAAAGTAGATATTATTCTCTTATAGACATTGTTACTTTAGCAATGGAAGAACTTGTATCATTGATATAAAGGCAGTGACCACCAAAGGTTCTGAGGGGAGGGAGAGGGAAGAATAGGTGTAGAGTGGGGACATTTTTGGGATACTGGAATTGTCTTACATGACACTGCAATGATGGATACAGGCCATTATACATTTTTTCAAAATGTATAAAATTGTGTGGGGCAAAGTGTAAATTATAATGCAACCTACAATTCATGGTAAGTAGCAATGCTTCAATACATGTTCATCAATTCTAATGAATGTACCACAGTAATGAAAGATGTTACAGGGGGAAAGTGTAGGGGGAAAGTGTGGGAAGGGGAGGGAGTGGAATATGTGGGAATCCCCTGTATTTTTGATGTAACATTTATGTAATCTAAAGCTTCTTTAAAAATAAAAAAATATATACATAAAAAAACAAAAACAAAGTAGTACTGTGTTCTGGCAAGAGTTTGAAGGAGAGATATCTAGGAGACAGGAAACCAGGAAAGTGTGCTAAAATAGAAGAGAATGGGCCCTGAGGCTTTTTATTTTTCTCTTTACTATGTGAACTTGAGCAAGTTACTTAATGCTTACCAGCTTTAGATCATAAATATTAGGATTAATAAGGCATTATAGGCTTTTAAAATACAATCAAAGAAGGAGGTGCATAGGATGGATTCAGTAAACGTTAGTTTACTTCTGTGATTTATTTTGCTTTCTGACTCTAAAGTCAAGCCTATTAAGTCGTGCTCCTCAAAGCAGCATGCAATGATTGGGACTTTCCATATTTTCTCTCTGTTTTTGGAGGAAAGTGGGAAGAAGCAGACTCTGCCACCTGATGTGTTCCTACAAGACTACAGAACTGGGAATATAAATGATCCAAACTCACCAAAATGTGATGTAACAGGAGGGATTCTATACTTAAAATGATGTCTATATGTGTACATATGAATATAATTTATTAAACTTTATCATTTTAATTGATAAATAAAATGAAATTGAATTAGTGCAATGCAAATTGTCAGTTTTTAAAATTATCATTATAAAAGTGACAAATATAAATCTTGGTCCTGAGTCCATTCACTCAAATAAAGAGAGGAAGGGGGAAGGGAAGTGAGAGAGAGATTATGAAAGAAAAATGATTATAAGCAGTTATATAAAACTTACAAGACTAATGTTTTTGTAACTGGACACTGGGAAATTTGTTCATTTAATTAGAATTTAAATTTAAAAGTATACAGTATTGTAATGATGGCAAAATATGTATTTCTCCTTGCATTAATGATTGTAGCTATTGTTATGGAATGCTTATTATATGGCAGGCACTGTAGAAAGCATTTTATATTTTCATACATTCCTTTCAACAAAACAATGAACAGGGTATTTTAATATTTCTAGCACTTAAGTGAGAAAAATTAAGTTCAGAGCACTTATATAACTAGCCCAAGGTCAAATGCCTATTAATACTGAATTACAATCTGGCCCTGAACGATCTGTAGGCCATTATTTTAATAAAATGAATTTATTTCCTTGAATGGTGTTAGGATGTAAGATGAAATTCACAATAATACATAAGAGAGAGTTGCATATATGATGGTTTCTTATTATCAATTATTTTTTACATTTGGCCAAAGCTTTATGTCCACTGTCTCCTTCCCCATATCTTCCAGTCAAAATCAACTCTTTGCTACCACTCTTTCCCAGGACATATTTTTATTAAAAATTACCCTTTCTCATATCACATGTCAAATTCCTACTTATGATTTTAAAATCACCTCCAAGACAAACCTTTCATAAAGCCTTCCCTGAAATTCTGAGTTGGCTGTCATCACTTCTTCCTTCTCTGAGTGCACACTGTTCTCCCATCTAAACTTTCATCATGCACTTGTCATCTCCCTGACCCTCCAAAGGTTTCTTTGTTGGAAGATTTGTGTTGCATTAATCCCTTTTATATATTTTTTTTACCCTTTGAGTCATCCACCTTGCACATGGCAGACATTCAGTGAAGAAAACTGCTTTCACAACAGTCATTAGCACTGTTTACCAAAGGGTTCAAACACTTAAGTTTCAGGCATATGGTAAGATTGCAAACATATCTTCTGAAGTCATATGTGACCATGTTAATTGATCTGGTCAATGAATGTGAGGAGAAGACATTGTTATCTTTACACTCCGCAATCTGCCATGCTCATTTCGTCTATCAAGGCACCTACATATGGTCCTTTTCAGATAAAAAGAAAATCAATAAAATGATAACTGCCCTATACACCACAGTTCTACCTTTCTGAACATGTAGAAATGTGACTGCAATCATATGTGACTCTGTCCCTTTTGTAGTTTGACAAGATAACAATTGATTGTCTTCTCTGAATGTGCTGTACCAGGTAGAAGCATTTTAAGGCACAAAAGCTTCACATTCTTAACTTGAAAACCAACTTTATTTTCTTCCTTCCTATACATAATTTAATTTACTTATGACCGTCAAGTTCTATTATTCTTTGGCCTGATTTGCAATTTTTAAAATAATGTGTGCAGCTAGGATTTGTTATGACAAAAAGATGTGCTTAAATATGCAATTGTTTTTAGTAGCTCACTTATTTCTTGGTAGTTGAGTTTGATCTTGTCAGACATAATGTAGATAATTATAGCAGCAACAATACAAATTAATTACATATTCTCTTGGTTTTTTATGTTGTGCAACCATACAATGTAATAAGGTTTTGATTTTATAGTGAAAAATCTTTAATGGCAATTCCCCAACTCCCTTTACACAAAGTTAAAGAAATAAAAGTACTTTTTAAAAATTATTCTATCAACATTTAATTCTAAAAAAGTTCTTAAGTGTTAAACTAGTAGTAATAAAAATTTCACAGACTTGGAATATAAACATAATCTTATCAACATATACAATAACTTAGGACCTTTGAGTCAGGTTAATAAATCAAAATAATCTTAACTACCCTATTGTTTTTTATTATGTCATCACATAAAAGGATTGTAATTCTAATTAACTTTAAAAATGACTATGGTATATATCTAAGTAAATGAACTATTAATATGTTTAAGAATGTGAAATCCCTGATTTGTCCTAGTTCAATAAATTAATCAGTGGTTTACAGAATGAAATGGCAACTTGTGGCCCTTAAGCTACACTGGCCACCTGTTTTTTGTAAATAAAATTTTATCAAAACACAATCACATCTATACATTGACATATTTCCTATATCTGCTCTCATGCTTCAAGGACAGAGTCAAAAATAATTGTAACAGAGACCATATGACCTGCAAAGACTAAAATATTTGCTTGTTTGCTAAAATGTTTGGGGATGTCCAATTTGGAACATGTAAATTGAGTCAGAAAATATGATTTGGCCATTTTATAGCTCATAACCTTTGCCAAATAACATAGCCTCTCTTTAGCTGCATTTTTAAACAAATTGTTTTATCTGTAAAATGCAGATTATAAAAATAGCTATATCATAGGAATTCTTTGAAGTTAAAATGTAGTAAGGCATATAAATTGCTCAGTCTATTATTTGATAAAAAGTAATTGCTTAATAAATATCTCATTGATCTATTGTTGTTTTTCTTCTTGTCATTTATCATCTTTTCTCTTAAGACTCCTAAAGAAGCATATATGAAAATGTAAATTATTATGATATTAATTAAGTTCATGTCTAGCCAACAAGACTCTCTTACCATGTTATTATATTTACTATGGTGTCATAAAATTATATCTTTTAAAAAGCATATCTATATGCCCAAGATTTAATGTATTCACAAGTGATTTTCTGGGCATGTTTGGAGTTGATGTGTTTAGTACATGTAAAATGTAGTTCTTATTTAGGCTGTGACTTGAAGGTATAAAAATCTATTTGGATAACACCAGTATTTTGGGACACGGCTGCCATGCACGTTGCAAGCTAATAATGTAGTTTGCTTTTACATAAAGAGTGACCTCAATAAATGCTCAATGAATGGATTAAACAAATGGATTTATAAATTGTGGTAGATTGAATCATGTCCCAAATAAAGATATTTCAAGTTCTAATACCCAACCCTGTGTGAATGGGTCTGTTCATAAGTAGGATCTTCAAAGATACCATTAAGATGAGGCAAAATTGAGTCAGGGTAAACTTTAATGCAATATGACTGCAGTCCTTATAAGCAGAGGAAATTTGGACACAGTCAGTTAGGAGAAACCACAGTCAGTAGGTGACAGAATGTGGCTTGAGAAGGGGGAGCTGATACTGAATACATGTAGAATGTTAAATAAGGTCGATTGTAAATATGTGGTAATGGATAGACTTGATAGCACATTATAATGAGCATAAAACGCACTGCTGATTTATAAATGTGATTGTGGCTGAAAGGCGTAATCTGGGGAGGTTAATATTAATTGAAAGACACCTAGAGGATAATCTAGGAACTGTATACCAGTGATTTTGGTGGTAGATGAGTATTGTGCTTAATAATATAAATACAGGAATGTTCTTCTTGAAAGCGTTAAAACTATGGTGATACGTGGGAAAAATACAATGTAACTTAGATACTGTAGTTTACAGTAATATTGTAATATTTTTGTAGCAAAGGCAAAGAAGTTACTCTATCAATATTAAATGTAAAGAAAGGACATGGGTTTAATTTTATGAGATCTAAGTATGATTAAGCATTTTTTCTGCATCAACAAGGAGACCTTGACCATGCCATTTCATTAATCGGTGCTCATTTATGTATCATTCTGAACACTGGAGAAACAATTGAGTTTGTTTTTCGTATTAAATGAGATAATTGTGCCAGGACAGAATTTTTTAGAGCAATGCTTTCATAATTTGTTAGCTGCCTTCTGTCTTTTATTTTATTGTTTGAAGTTGAAATAAAGTTTACTTTATATATATATATATATATATATGGGGCAGGTCACTAAGGAAAAAGCTCCCAGGGGAAAGAAGGGCAGACCCAGGGGAACATCACTGCAAAGTGCTACAAAGGAAGTGGCTAATGTGATTTTATGGGCATTTTCTATGTTTGTAATTTTTAGGAATCAGAACAAAATTTCCGCAATTTCTAAACAATGGAAATGTTGAAGTTTTTCAAAAAATGGATTACCACTCTTTTGGTATCTCCATCTTGAGCTCATTGGCTTAGAACATGAAATGGCCCAAACCACTTTATTCTCCTGGTAAAATTGATTCTAAATTTGATTAAAAATCATAGATTTTGTTGCTTCCCTCTTAATATTGTCACTAAACTATTTCTCTAAACTTCTTTGAGAAAAGCAGTGACCTAGAATCTTTCCTATTATGGGATTTGTCTTTTTGTTTGTTGAGACTGTTAGTTAAATAGCCTAGAATTATCTTGAAATGTGTGAGGTTATAGAATCACATGTGGAATGTGAATTTGATTGTAATATCTTACAAGGTGATTTCTTTTTCTATGCCGAGCAATTTTCGTAGATCTGCCTAAGAACTCAAGAGAATTTACTATTCAGCTTACCTCTTCAACCCATTATTAAACACCACATGAGAAAGTGAAGTATTCCCAGGGATCCTTTCTGTAATTCAGACAGTGCTCTATATTTATTTAAGTTTCTATAAATCATAAGCACCTTACATGATTATTAACTCAACTGGATGCTGACTATTAGAGTTTTAAAGGCACTCTGGAAACAGCGATGCTTAGTATTCATATTTGGTGTTCACATATAGCAGAGGGTATTTGCAGGCAATTTACAAGCTGTCAAGGATCTGTGAGGCACTGATCAAAATTTATTGAAAATTGAAGAACAGGAGAAGGTAAGTGAGCAAGAGCTAAACGGAGAAATGTGGTTTGTAGCCAAGAAAAATTCTTAGATAGTATTTGCTAGCCAAATGCTCTAGAAAATTAGGCTGAATGTAGATTAATGAATAAATTCTCTAGAAACTATAGTAATGGAGTAACTAAGGGAATACAAATTCGAGCAGAGACTGAGAAGTCAGATAATTATCGCCTGGTTACCCTTTAGTTACTTTTAACCACTCTTCCTATGTTTGAAACTATTCTTTAAAAGAGTTGGAGAGGAAAGACAAAAGAGGCAAGGAAACCAGGACAATATAAATGATATAATGAAGGGGGAAATAATAGCATGAATGAAGAGTAAACACAAACACCCCACACACACACCACACACACACACAAACTTGACTGAATTCACATATGCCTACATTAGATCCCACATTTAGAAGCCTTTGACAATGAAAGAGGAGTCTATGAATAATTAAATCAGAGTATCAGGCATAAACTGGGGCTGGGCCTGGGCACCTGAAACAAACAATCACCCAACATAAATTTTGAGCAAGTTCTCTTGGCTATTAAGAGCAATTGTATAACTCCAGAAAATCAACCACAGTTTTTGCATACTCAAATAACCTTACAGCCACATTTATTTAGAGGTAAGTCATCAAAGCATTTTTTCTTCTAAATCAAATTTTGTTTCAAATTGGCTGTAGCTCTTTAGAACCATACCTCGATGTTAACATAGAACTCATGGAAATCTCTCTCTCTGCCCCCTAAGTGTTCTTGTCCTTACCTTTGCCTCCGCTCATGTGTAGTTTAATTTGTGCCGTGGGAAAGACATGTTCTGATTTGCAATGACTTTAATAACCTATCTGCAGGCAAATTTAAAAAAGGAAATACCTGCAGACACCTGCCAGGAGGCACATTTGTGGTGAGGCACAGCGGCATTCATTTGACATTACTGCTTTGCAGGTTATATTTCCAGTTGATGTGCCTCAGATTATTTTTCCTTCAGGTCTATTAGTCTGTACTTTTCAAAACTGAATAACACTTCCTCATTTTTGAACCAGATGTCTGACACCATTAGGTCTGCACATTTATATATTTTTTCCATTTTATTCACTATTTATTTTATTTTTAAATACATCTATGGATATGTTCACTCTTTCTCTATCACTCTCTTCTGTTGGTTCCTTCTACATCATGAAAAATGACTTTTTCAAGGAAACGATAGACATTAGCCCCAAGCGAATACCTTCTTACATTATTATATTTAGAGTTTTGGTGCAATTTTATGTGCAAAAGTCTGCTTATCCCAAAATATAAAAAATATTTTAAATCAAACAAGAAATACATATTGACTATATAAGTAATAATCTCAGTTTGGAGAACAGTTCTGTAATACAGTGCCACATACTGCCTCTGGTGTTTGAAGTTGCGGTGCAACTTAGTTTAATGAAGAGGAGGCTGGCGCTCCTGCCTAAGCAGGGACCGTGAGGTCAGTTAGGGCGCTGCCCCTGTTGTTACAAACACTGTCTGGTTAATTGGTGTTCTTAATTTAACACTTCAGACAAAAGAGTTTTATTTGAAGACTGCTTGCAAGCCTTTGAATATGGTATGCTATTCTACATAGCCTTGCAATTCTCTCTTTCTGAAGTGATATGTGTCACTTCCTTAAAACATTAACTCCTCGCCATCCTCACAATTCAACCTACATGGCACCTTTTGCTAATAGAGTTTTTGCAAACTTGTTTGGTTCCTTTCTGTCCTATTCAGTAGGAAAATCTATTTTTTTACTCTTCGTTTAGGGTAAGACAGTTCAGGCTTTAGGGCAATGACCTGAGTCCTCACACCCAGGGAATAAAACAAAATTTTCTCCATGGCATCACTCTTTCATCTCTTCAGTGCATCCTCTGACCCCAGTAAAGCGGTCTGTCTTAAGTGTCTCTTCTGCAGTTTTGTTTTAACCCTTTTTGTGTACATTGAGCTAGTGCACATAACAAAAACACTGTTTTTTTTCTGAATTCGAATAGCTTAAATAAATTGTTAATGTAAGTATTCCAGGACCTCTTTTGAATTCTGTTATATGCTTATAGTTTAGTAGGTTTCCAATCTTCTTGCATATTATTGAACAAATATTATAACTGTTTACTGACTCAATAAAATGACATTATTTCCTCTATAATTATGGATATTTTATCCAGTCAGTGACAGAAGTGTGTACCTCACCCCTGAGGCATCTTCTAACCTGCCCCTAACTGCCTTTTGGAGGGGCTTAATTCACATGATATTGATACAAACTTGAACCCCTGGCAAGATGTTCCATGATGTTAAGAAGAGTCAAATTCCATTGTAACAAACTCTTAAGAAGCAGTGCAAGCCTCCTTTTGGCATTAAGAAATTTGACCAATAAGCATTGTTTAGTAATGTTTTGTTTACAGACTCTGTCTCAGGACAATAATGAAATGGTACCCTAAAGTGATGATGAATCCTATGGAGAAACTCAGTGAGTTAAACAGACCCACTTTGTAAAGCACTCAGCCAGGTAGGGTAATTAGTTATTCTAAGTATCAATTAGAGCTCTAGAAAGAGGAATCAATTCTGTGGCACCTGGTAGTCAGGCAGAAGGCATTTAACTTAAATGGGTGAGTATTTTAGTCCCAGGCAATTTCTGCCTAGCCAAACAGAGAGGCACAATTGAAACTGGTTTAGCTAATTCAACCCCTATTGGACACATTACCTGAAAATTAACAAATAGACTTTATTTCATTGATTAATATAATCAAATAGAAAACAATATCATCACAGCATCTCAATCAGATTGCCACCCTAGACTACAAAGAATATGGTCTATTCGGCAAAAACTTTGCTAGCTCTAATTGGGTGCCAGTGACTGTGCTCTTTGCAGTGACCCATACCAAAAAAAAAAAAAAAAAGTCCCAAATCATTTTAAATCCCTGAACAATTAGTTTTGATAGGGAAAAACAAAACATAATAATTGATTAGAATCTAGGATTAGGAACTAATGCATACCACACAGTGTTCTAAGACCTATACATGTAATAACTCATTCAATCTCCAAAAAAACCTGCACAGTATTATAATCATTTCTAATTAATACAAGGAACTAAAGCACATGGGTTTTAGGCCACTTACCAAGGGAGTCTGGAAGAAGCAGAATTTGTACATTATCAATGTGGCCACAGAGAACATATTTTAAGAGATACATTATAGTTCTTCTTTTCCATTTCTGTGCCCCACTTCCCACCCACTCCAAACTTTCCTCCATAGTAATATTTCAAGACAGCAGCTGATGTTTCCCTGTTGAACTAATTCAAGCAAGCCAATTTCTTGATCCTTATCCTTGTTTCCATAGTATAGTTAAGCTATCGAGGCATGTTGTTTGCTTTAAGAGGTACTGTAGACATCACCTTAGGTGTTTTACAGGAAAGACACTATATAAATCTTATATTCCTAATTGGAACTTCCAAGGAGCAGGAAGATCCAAGGTTGAATCCTCATTGAACTTTTTTCCTCCACTCTGTGATTAATTGTAACTGTACAGCTGGAAATAAAAGCTATCAGTTTCCCAATAAAACTTGATGGGTTTTAGAACTCATTCTATGACTGTTCATTTAAGATATGCATTACACTGAGGTTATTAGGACTCTCACTAAAAGCTGACTAAATCCACTTCGACAAAGCTCAAGCTTTTAACAGACTTGTCAGTGTGTTAACAGATGACACGTGTCATTTTTTCAGAATGTTTAGACAGATATTTATTACCAATATTTCTGAAAAGTAGCAAATACCAAAGCAATGACTAATCTAAAAAATTATTAAGAAAATTATATGACAATTAATGGAAGAAAAATGGGATACACAGTATTCTTAAAAATTATGCTCACTTCTCATATTTTGTTTGACAATTTTTTAAAACTAGAGTGTAATTAGGAACTATTTTCTTTCTATTCAATTAGATTTAATGGCAAATTTAATAAGAGATTTTACTTTAGTAATTTAATTTATTAGTTTTTGTCATAATATATTTATGAGCATACTGGGTTTTTCTCTTAGTGTTTGTTTTTATCACATATAAAGTTTATGCTGAGAAAGAATCATGAGATGGTCTAATATAGAGCTTTGTTGCAAAATAATTCTAGAAGTAAATAATTTATTCAAAACTACCAATTCTTGAATAAATCATATGCCCAGATAATCATATACTTGCTGGTAAAATATTTCACATTAATCACACAGTCTGTGTATATGTGTTCAGAAAATATTTATTTAGCTTCTACTTAATGTAAGGAATAAAACATATGTGGCTATCACACACATACAAACATACACATGCATGTATATAGAAAGACACACAGGGAAAGAAGAGATTAGAGAGAAAGACAGGGAAAAAAGAGGTACAGAGAGAGATTATGAGTTGGGAAAAATTGATAGAAATGAAGAGTGATAAGGAAGAAAATCCACCCGATGTACATGGCTGTAGAGACATTCCTTTCCATTTATGACATTTCATAAGTATCTCCCAATTATACTCCAACCATTAGAAGCCAATTCTAATTCTAAAGATAAGCTTTATAATGGTGATCTAATATTAAATTACTTTTTCATTTTTTTACATTTGTGAACAACTGTAATGCAATTTAATTTTCTGCACATTAAGAAGTCCTTGATTGAATTCACGTTTTGATTTGCCACTGAAACTACTCCAAGAGATTTTAGATCAATGATTCATTAACATAAGAAATTTGGGGCGGAAATCATCTCAGAACCACATTTGTTACATACAGGGTACACAAACATATTCACGTTACGAAATGTGGAAAACAAGCAATTTTACAATGTGCTCTTCTTGGGGAAATTTCACTTTATAGATACTTTGAACTAATATTATTTTGAGTTTTGTAGCCAATATAAATGACAGTGTATGGAAAAGAAAAGTGTATAAAAAAGTGTACAGTGTATAAAAGACAATATAAAAAGTACAGGTTATAAGCAAGAAGTAGCTTCCATAAAGAGACTATAGCACTTTCCAAAGGAACAACATGAAAGTAGATGTCAGAAATCCTATTGTATAAATTCTCACAATCTATACAGTACTGAGTATGTAGCATTTCTCATGAGATAGTTTCCTAATACCTAATACCAAGTAGCCTAATACCAAAAACCAAAGAACAACAACAACAAAATCCTTTGTTATGATACAAATATATATGTAAATATGGTAAACTATTAAACCTTTAACTAATACTAGAAGAAAAAATTTTTTTATAGTTTAGAGGTTTACTTTTAAAAGATTTTCAATAAGAGGAATTTGTTACAGAATTACCAAAATGTTTTAAAGATCAAATTTAAATCACATGGAAAATTTACTGTTAAAAATAATAAAGTCAACCTACTGTGGCATGATTTAGACTCTAATTAACCAGTAAAATAACTGGGTATTTTTATTCCCCATGTTTGCATTAGCATTTCAGAGACATGATAATATTATAAATAACTGAGTATAAATTCCAGGCTTTATTTGCAATGTGTTAGTCATACCAATGACCAATGATTAAAATGAACAAAACCAATAATTTCATGACTATGTGTTTGGCAGAAACAATGAATATGTAGTACTGGGTTTGTAAATCACAGATACACCACTGAATTTCATAACATTGTATAGTTAAAGATCCACTTAGTGAAACAGGAAAAAAGAAAAAAATGGAGGTTTTCTCTAGAAGATCAAGACAGGATGCAGCCTTGAATTTACAAAATTTTGCATATAAAAGAGTAAAAATAAGTATATACTTATGTGTATAGACAAGCTTGAAACCAGTGGATATACTCTAATTTTGGCATTAATGAATACTGAAAACTTAAAAAAAATGAATAGAAATAGATATACTCTAATTCAATAGAATACTTTTATTCAAACCAAAGTTGATGCCTACAAATTATATAATTAGTCCTATTAATCCCAGATGTAACAGGATCTTCTAATACTCAAATTGCTGAATCTTAGAGACTAAGAATAAAATCACTGCTAATTATATCAAGTATGACCCTTATTTGCTAAGTATTTTGAATGATCTTGTAACTTAAAATTAAATGTAATAAGAATATGACTACCACGTTTTGTTTTTTTATATGTATATACGGTATTCACCAAAATCTATCACCAGCGTGAACTGTAATTTGCTATCCTATGACCTCTCCTAGACAATTTTCAACTCAAAATAATATCTGGTGCTAGTTCTATAAAGTAATATTTGCCCAAATACAAGGATTTTTTGAATAAATATTCTTTTATATACCTTCTCTGTTACAGTCTGTCCTCACATTAATAATTCATCCAATTCTTTATCAATTCAGGAGCAGTTTCTTCTACTACATGGCATATATCTTGCCACATTATCCCTTTATATGCCCAGATATAAGAAATTTATATTAAAATAATTATTGAAGCTATATTTCTCTATTTTGCTTTACTGAATAAATACAGCTATATTTT
>JAQZBX010000305.1:42608-120223 GCA_029593785.1 Cabassous unicinctus
CTCAAAAAAAAAAAAAAAAAGTATGTTCTTTTTCTTTTTCAATCCAAGGATTTCATTAACACTTAAGGCATCATTTAGGAGAATTAATGAGCTGGTGCAAAAATTAGAAGGTGTTTTCTGAGTGAGCAGACATGTAATTCAAGATATCTGGGTTCTCAAATAGTCTTTTTCCCTCCCTACCTGGCTTTAAAACAGTCACTTAACCTCCTTGAATCTCAAATTTCTTCATACATTTTGCTGGCAGATAGAAAAATAGGTGAGACAAAAAAGAGGGACCTTTGTGGAAGCTGATGAATATCTTATCACCTCACACACACTGAGATTTTCAAAACAATAGTTGCAACTAACCCTAGCAGCAAACGTAACTATAATCATAGTTAAAATGAATTGAGCATTTACTTATTCCAGGTACTGTTCTTATTACTTTATACATTGTTTCTTAAATTCTCACAATGTATAAAGTTCTTATTACTTTATACATTGTTTCTTAAATTCTCACCAGAGATCTGTGACTCAGAAGCCATTGTTATTTCCAAATGAGGAAACTGAGGCTTAGGAAGCAGAGTTGAGTTTTGAACGTAAATATCAGATGCAAAGTAACAGACACTTATGATGGAAATGCCATAGCTTTATTCTTTCACTGGAAATGGCACACATTGAGGGAGGAACCTTATGTACATTACCTCCCAAGGAGGTATCCTTCTATCAAGGAAAGAACATGTAAATTTGCTGAGACACAGAAATGAGGAACAATTCTGCCACCACAATTATTAGCTCTGATGCCTTAGAAATGCTACGCAAACTCACTGAGATATGCCTTTGTAAATTGGGATAAAAAATGTTAACTTTGTATGCTTTATATGAGGCTTAAATCCATCGATACAGTGGTTAAAATGTCAGGTGGTCTATAAAGTGCAATGGATATTACATTTTGAAAAACACTTCATGATGTCTACATGTCAAAACAGCCCAAAACAAACTAGAATGTGTAGCGGTTTGGTATTATTTATGAATTCCAAAAATAGATATTGGATTATGTTTGTGAACTGGTCTTTTCCTCTGGGCATATAAGATTATATTGAATTCAGAGGTTTACTTGATTAAATAATGATTAAGGCTGTGATTGGGCCATGTCTGTATGACATTGAGTCCCCAACCCCTTGGTGGGTGGGAACTCACAGAAAAACCACACCACAGAGAAGGGAGGTTGGAGTTTTTGAGCTGAAGCCAAGATAGTGAACACACAGTAGAAGAACACAGAGGAATAGAGACAGCTCCTTAGAAACGGCAGAAGCCCTGGAGAGTGAGAGACAAAGCTGTTCACCTGAAAGTCTACAGCTGGCCTTGTGGAGAGACCACAGCAGCTGTGCCTGGAGAGAAACAGAGCCCCAGGAAGATAGGAACCCAAGAAGCCTGAACTCTTGGCAGATGTGAGCAGCCATCTTGCCATAATTCGTGGCAATAGATTTTGGTGAGGGAAGTAACTTATGCTTTATGATCTGGTAACTGAAGCTTCTACCCCAAATAAATACTCTTTATAAAAGCCAAAAGGTTTCTGATATTTTGCATCAGCACCCCTTTTGGCTGACTAATACAGAATTTGGTACCAGGAGTGGGGTCATGGTTTTGCAATTACCAAAATGCTGGAACAGTTTTATAAATGGGTAAGGGGTATTTTTTGGAGGGATTGTGAGATGCTTGTTAGAAAAGATATACAGTGCTTTGAACAGACTGTTGATAGTAATATGGATTCTAAAGAGACTTTTTATAAGGCCTTAGGAATAAATGATGAAACTATTATTGGAAACCGGAGGAATGGCGATTTATGTTTTAAAGTTGCAAAGAACTTAGCAAGATTAACTCCTGGTGTTCTATGAAGGTAGAATTTGAAAACAGCAAGCCTGGGCATTTAGCTGAAGAATTTCCAAAGTAAACTTGGAGAAGTTTACTTTGAATGGTTTGAATAAACCATCATCTTAAGAATTACTCTCATACTGACATCTGAAGAAGTATGTCCTGCAGGTTAACTGAACTGTAGAGGACCCATGACTCATGTTTCCCTCCCAGTTTCACCTCATGATAATGGAAATATTTATCCTTTGTCTGTACATTTGTGTATTGGAAGAAGATGAATTATTTTGTAAATTTCAGAGGTCTACATCCAGAAGGGACTTTTCCTCAAGATAAACTATTTCTTTAAACAGATTGTGATATGATTCTGTGTTTAGCATTGTACTGATTTAAGATTTTTTAAATATTCTAATGTCTTTTTGGAATTCAGAGGGTTGAGTGTAGCAGTTTGGATTGTTTATGAATTCCAAAAATAGATACTGGATTATGTCTGTAAACTGGTCTGTACCTGGGTGTGATTAAATTATGATTAGAACTTTGATTGGGCCACGTCAGTAGGATGTTGAGTCCCTGCCTGCTTGGTGGGTGGAGACTCACAGATGAAACTACACAGCAGAGTAGAGGAGAGTATTGGAGTTTTGATACTGTGTTTTGAGCTAGAACCCAGGAAGTTAACACACAGGAGAAGAACACAGAGGTAATAGAGACAGCTCCTTAGATGTGGCAGAAGCCCTGGGCAGAGAGACAGAGCCTTCTGCCTGATAGTCTACAGCTGACCTTGTGGAGACAGCACAGAAACTGAGCCGAGAGAGAAATGGAGCCCTGGGAAGAGAGGAACCCAAGAAGTCTGAACTCTTGGTGAACATTGGCAGCCATCTTGCTCCAACACATAGCACCAGACTTTGGTGAGGGAAGTAACTTACGCTTTATGTCCTGGTAACTGTAAGCTTCTACTCCAAATAAATACCCTTTATAAAAGCCAACAGATGTCTGGTATTTTGCATCAGCACCCCTTTGGCTAACTAATACAAAATGATTAATTCAATTCTACTGGACCCCTTTATACATATTTCAGCTGAGTGCAACATGGGAGAATGATCAAAGGAGGAAAGATGTAGACCATTCCCAGAGAAGACATTTGTAGGAATAGAATTATCTCTCAGAAATATGTAAAATTATCCACTATAAGATATGGGATTGAAGAGTTCATTCTCTCATACAAAAACAAATTCATAACAGGATAGTCTGACTGAATTTCTTGAGGAAATAAATACAAAGGAGTCTATACTTGCCTCTTGGTTGACTGAGATGAGACAAAATCAACCTATGAATTGGAGATGACTGCAGATATTATAGTTTGCTTTCCATCAGCAGTTGACTAACAACTGAATACTCCTTCAAACTGAACAACTAATTCTAAAAACTTTCCTAGTTATTTTTTCAAGTCTAACTCATGACTCAGGAAAGCATGTATACTAAGTTCATGACAGGGGACTTAAGTATTTACAAATAGATAAAAGGAATTTTTATTTTCTTATGCTTCTCATTAAGATAAACCAATGGAAATGTTTCTCTCCATTCTGATTTTACAGATTTCATGAACACACTCTTTGAAGACCAAGTAGGTCAAAATGAATACTTGGAATATCTATCATCCATGAATTACTAGCTGGTTGCAGAGTTTATTTATAGGCTGCATAACTCTACAACATGCTTTTAAATCACAGTTACACTGAGACTATAATGACATCATAGTCAATAATTTCTAGCCTGTTGGAGCACTTTGACCTTGACTCTTTGTGTGGCAATTAATACTTCAATAGTTTTCCTTGCATTTTTTTTTGATGGACAAAATGTTAGCAAGAATAAAACCAATCTTAAACATTATTTTATATCTCTATATTTTTAGAGGTGTTTTGCTTTAGAAGTGTTCACAATATGAAACATTATATGGTAACAATTGCAGAGAAGACTGGTGATTTGTGCTACTCTCTTGATCTCTCTTGCTATTTCCATTTTAAAGGTTTGCTTTAAAGAAGGATGTTCTATATGCTTGTTCCGTGTGTCTTGATGAAAGGATATCAATACAACATTACTAGTTTCATGATCATAGGGTTGATGGCTGTTTGTGAACATAGGGAACTGTTGGAAATGGGCCCAAGTATGACCAGAGGTGTTGAACATGTAGTAAATAAGGTAAGTATTTGTTTTTATTACTAAAACTTTGTTATGATTATTAACCACATGATTGATTTTATATACTTTTATAAATTTATAAAATATTCCAATACAATAGTAAACATGATTCTGTATCATTTTCTAAGGTTCAGCAACATCCTAGCCTATTAAACAGAATATCTAAAATATCCTACTTATAAAAATGAGAATAATGATTGTTCCCAATATATCTCACAAAGATGCTATGAGAATTAATAATTTAATGATTATGTGTCAAATAACTCTGAGTAGGAGATAATAGGGGGATTTTCTTCTCTTTATATTGTTAACTTGGAAATCAAGAACTGTCATTTGAGTTGTTCCTTGATGAAAGTAGTTAGTTAATGCTTCCCTGTCTTTCTTTTCCTCCATTGCAAATGTACTCTTCAATGCTATATATTGAAAATTAGTAAAGGTGCTATGGAATTTTCTCAGTATTTTTTACTACTCTGGAAAATTAAATAAGGAATTTAGAGTTAAGAAAACTAAAGCAAAAATATACAGGCTATTTCAGTACCTAATGTTTTATGAGCACAAATAATCTTTTTTATTTATATTAGATTTACATTTTAGTTTATGTGTGTAGGTCCTCATAGAATCTGCATAGAAAAATTGAAAATATGTAAAGCGTTCCAGAAACACAGTTGCTATATAAGAAAACAATTTGTATAAGTGGATGGATGGCTGCCTGGAGAATGTCAAAAATCAACGCTACTTGTGTTTTATGTGTGAAATCCTAAAATGCAAAGCATATGAGGTGTAGACTGCAGCATGTTCTGCCAGAGAGAAGCAAAGTGAATGCCAAGAGATACTGCAGGATGAAACACCTGAATGAATGGCTTCCATAGAGTAATGGTGAATACACTGTATGTTGTTTTTGTAGCAATACAAAGACATAAAGAAAATAAACTGGATTTTTATGTCAAAGAACAGCTAGAAGTGATATTCCCTGATCACCGTCCTGCCTCATGTGTTACTAAGCACGTATGTACAGTGGGGCCTGACATATTTAATATGGGCATGTTCTTGACAGAGCACATGAAACCTAATTCATTTCTTGAGTGCTCCATTACCGACTCTGACAGCCTTACAGCTCTGTTGGGAAATGAAATGTAGCATCTGGTTACTAAGCAACTCCACAGCTTTTTTATTTAAAGTACTTCTTGGAACTCACTTGTTTCTCCTAATTGATTCCATCCACATCATTTTGAACACAAATTGGACATCATGTTTAGAAATATGCTGCACTGCTACTTTCAGTTAACATGTCTTGTTACCGCTACAGGTCTAAATCAAGAGCTGGCACATAAATGTCATATCAAAAGCAAATTTTTATCTTCCTCCTGACTTGCACTGAATGCACACACACACACACACACACACACACACACACACACACACACATGCATGTTTTTTTGACAGCTCAAGCTAGTGTCTGAAGGTATCTGCTTACTGTTAGAAATAACATAAACGAATGAAGAGTGATTCTACTTTTTTTAAAACTTTTACTCAAAATAAAAATTTAATTAACCAGTCTGACTTACCCCTCAATATAATATATCAGAATAAATAGCAGGTCTATCTCACAGCACTGCAGCCATGTTGACATTTTTGTAGTCACTAAACCTTTGAGTAACGTAGTATCTCATCCAACCTTGAAATATTAGTGATAAATGCATCCATATATCACATTTTACGAGAAGTAAAGAAGACTTTTATCATCTTTGACTCCTCTTTCCATTATATCGGAGGTGAAGAGTAGACAATAAAATGTTATAAACATTTTATGTTCAGTGTATTTTCTCAAGGACCCACTTGCTCTCCGCACTATATTTTAGAATAGTGCACCTGTTTAGCTACTAACGCTATATGCAAGGATATTTTGTCTATTAATTACTGCAATTTGATAAGGATCAAAGATGTAGGAGAGATTGACAGACTGGGATAAATCTGGATATGTTTACTCAGTGTCTGTTTTGGGATTGTTGAATTATTTACGTTTCCCTTAAAATATGACCATTACAGAATCCTTCACAGTATAGTCACATTAAAGCAACTGCTTATATAGAAATTGTGTTTATTTATTCAATTATTCAGAAAATAAGCTATATACCTACTATTTCATTTTAAGGTTCTCCCTATAACACAATTGTTTTTAAATGAGTGTGAAAGGATACCTAAAAATCTCACTTCAGATCACTCTGTCCATTCACCCCACATGCTGTTTGCAGGTAAATAAAGAGGCACACTATTAGCACAGAATTGAAATGAAAGTAAAAGCTACTTTTAGTATTCTCTGATGACAGGTAGAATAAACATGCCATTTTTAAACTGAAAATAACTGGAGAAGTGAATTTTATTTACTGGATCAGCATCCTGTGGTGGTTATAAATATTGCATGGCCTTAGTAGTCAGAGAGAAGTGAGTATAAAAAACTATCCATAGGATTATGTTGAGGATTAACACAAATAGAGTATTTATCATAATGGTATTGGCATAGTCAAGTTGCAATAGATTATAATTATTATTATAAATTATTATACTAACCAACACATGCTTTAATGCAACATACAGATGATTTGTCATATGTACTATGTCTAAAATTCTCTATATTTTCATTTTGGAAATGAAGAGCATGTAGTTTTTGCATTATAGGAAAATTCACACAATTAAGAAGAGTACAAAGTACAAACAATAATAATATTTAAACAATAAAATAACATATTAAAAATTTGTGTATTTTACAAATGACATATCTGATTTCAAAGAATCTGATTCAACTATTCTTTCCTATTGGAATCCAGGCTAATCATTGTTGGACCTTTTCTGTTTTGCTTCTGGTTAGGAAGAATGGAACAGGAAACAACCCCAAAAGCTGATACACTTTTTAAAGGAAGCAGATGAAAATTTAAGTTTAAAAAAATAACTACCAAAAACTACAAATAAAAAGGAAAAAGTGACCACTTATTTTATCAGTTCCATCAATAGATGGCATCTCTTTCTTAATAGCACATTTTAAAATATTTGCTTTGTAGAAAAGAAAAAAAAAACAACTTACTACTCAAAACTGCTTTTGGAGACTCTACCTCTCCAATATCCTGTCTCCAGAAACATTTGGCAACCCATAGTTTTTAGTAGTTCCAAGCAAGGTACATCAATAAGGAGAGTCCCATAAAACTGCATCATATTGCAACCATTGATTGTAGCAACCTGAGGTGAATTCTAATTCAACATTGGTACATTGAAGCAAATTTCCTATTCATTATGAACAAAAAAACTTTGGATTTCTCAAAAGTTTTCCTAACCAGCTAAGGGATGAAAAGCTATCTTTGTTCCATATATGTTCCCTAAAGAACATACTTCACAACTATATACCATAATATGATATTACAAAAATATAGGAATGAAAAGAAAGAAGAGATGAGTTAATATACAATATAAATCTGCTATTTTAGGAATTAAAATTAATTAATTAATAGCCAATAGGATTCTATGGTTTTAAGAATTGCATCTCAATGGAATTGTTTCTGGACTCAGATCTTTGATTATAAGGTTGCTTTTTTTTTATTTTCTTATTTCAAAAGAAATTCATGATTACTGCAAATTTTTTTAGAAAGTGTAAATACCAAAAAAAGGAAAATTTTTGGAACAAATCAAATCTCCACCATTCAGGTTGTTTCAATATGTTACTGCATTTGATTCTATTCCCTTTTTCTCTTATTATACATATTTAAATATATATTTATGCAAAAATAAGGCCATACATGACATTCTCCTTGGATCTTTGAATTTTCACTTAATTTTAACTTAAAACAAATTTCAGGCTAGTAAGTATTTTTCCAAAGTGTCATGTAAAAGGACTTCTTTATGTGAATTTAAAGTCATTCATTTAGATATATAGAGATTCAGATAGTATCATCATTTGGATATTTAATAATTTCTAGGTTTGGTTCCAGTAAAGAAAAAAAATGCAGCAGTAATTTACTTATAGCTATAGATTTTAGAAAAACTAAAATTTCATCTAGTTTCTTTATTTTTTCTGCACTAGAAAAACCTGAAGCTCAGCCAAGTAGAAACTTTTCTTTGACACTTAGAAATAAACAAATATGTTTGAGAAATGAATGCAGACTTGAAATCCCAGAGAGGAAAGGTAAAAGCAGTTGGCATCTACTTTTCAGAATAGCTAATAGGAAAAGCAACTCTTACTAAATGCTTTACAAATAGAATAGTCAACATTGGAAAGGAGAAGTGGTAGGCAGGTTAGAAAGAGAAGGAATCATGAATACATAACACAGCTGTTATTTATTGAGCACTTAATAAGTGCTAATGCAAAACTAAATATGAGGATGGAGGAAAAATCAGGACTTTACTATTTCTTTCAGGGATAATTTGATATTTGGGAAGATGAAACAAGGTAAATATGAAACGTAAAGCCTTAAGAAACGCTGCAAATGACATAGGAAGGGTCAGGAGAGGAAAGCAAAGTAATGTCAGGATAGAAAGTAATTTAATATTAGCCAATATACGGATGAATTATTCAGAAACAAAAGGCAGAATTTAACTTGATTCTAATAAAAATTGATTTTGGATAACATATCCACTTCTGCAAACACAGTTAACTCATTTTATTATCTATCCATCATTTAACTTTGTTCTTGATGTCACAAAATATTCTGTTTCTTAGGAGTTGCACAATGATAAGTGTTAAAAAAGAAAGAAATATGGGTAAAACAGACTCAAGGAGTTGCTGGCAATTACCATGATCATTGTAATGATCATATGTTCCCAGATTGTTAAATATACACATGTAATAATGTGGCTCTTCTAATAATGCATTTCTCTTAATAAAAAATAGTATCTGAAAGAGAGAGAGAGGAAAATGCATGGCTCATAATTTAACAAGACTATTGGCAGAGATGGCAAAAGAAAACCTGGAAAACATTGCTCAATAATAAGCACAGAAAGTTTCTTACTCAGTATTAGAAATATGAATATAGTAGATCACTAAACAAAAGGCTAATTTTGAAAGCATGAGAGAATGATTACAGAAGCACTTGTGAAAATTCTCAATTGATACATTGATAATGAGGACTTCATCATCAATTCATTAAAAATTATGTCCTGTGGATTGCAAGTCTCCTTTAATATTAATTAAAGCCTTGGGGCCACTTGCCATTATGTATTCAAATATGGCACTGACACATTTAATCATCAACTGGTATGGAAGAATGGTCGCTGTGTACTCTTGTTAGGCATTAGCAAAAATTAAGTTAATAATTATTTGATATATTAAAATTTTCACCTTGCTGCTGAACTACCTTCAGAATAGACCTTTATTAGTAAGTAATAATCACACAAAAGGGCCAAAAATTTTCTTCAGTAATAGAAATGAAGAGAGCATAAGAAGATTTTAAGTTCTTGACATTTTTTTCTGGAATAAGATGTGGAGAACTGGAAATACTCCAAAATTCACAAGAGGTTATGATTTATGCATATCATATAAATCATAAAGTACTAAGTAACATTTATAGGTATCTTTAGTATGCATTTATATCTATCACAGATTATCAATAATCTATCCTAAACTTCTTGCCCCCTGGGAAGCAATGAGTGAAAGCATAACTCCTTTCATTTTTACAATAACCCCAAAAGATGTGTCATTTTGCAATTAATGAACCTGGAAATTACAGAAAACACAACTAAGAGTACCATTACCTGGTGTATTTTTTTCATATGTATGCAGAGAAACGGTTTCCAGTATTTGCTCAGCATCTCAGCGATGTCATTAAGGATCCATGTTCTTCTATCTTTGTGTTCTACCACTATTGACAAGTTGGATTTTCACCTCATGGTCACAAGATGGCTGCTCAACTTACAGACAGTTATAAGAGCAGAAAGCTGAAGCACCTCCTCTTTTTGAAAGTGTGTGTGAGTGTGATCTAAGTCCTACCCAGAACACATTTGTCTATACCTCACTGATCAAAACTTGGTCACATGGCCAAGGCAAAAAGATTTGGATGAATTGTAATGATCATTCATAAAATACCCTGTGCCTCATTTGAGGGCAGTGGGCTATAATCAAAGGTTGCTGTCTCTGTCATTTTAAGAAGTACAGATTTATTCTTATGTAAGGGAAGAATGCAACTATGGACTAAAGTAGATATATTATTATTCTAGTAATGGAAGAACTTGTAGCATTGACATAAATATAGTGGTCACCAGAGGGGACCTGAGGGGAGGAAGACTGAAGAATAGGTGTAACATGGGGCATTTTGGGGACATTGGAATTGTTCTGCATGATATTGCAATGACAGATACAGGCCATTATACATTTTGTCAAAACCTATAAAATTGTATGGTGCAAAGTATAAACCCTAAAGTAAACTATAGATCATGGTTAGTAGTAATGTTCAATATTTGTTCAGCAATTATAACATATGTACCACACTAATGAAAGATGTTATTGATAGGGAAAAATATGAGAGGGGGAAGGGGTGGGTATTTGGGAATCCTCTGTATTTTTGATGTAACTTTTCTGTAATCTAATCTCGTTAAATTTTTTTTTTAAAGATATGCGTTTATTCTTAATATAATGGGGAGTTGCTGAATAGTTTCTAACTGCAGCATACCAGAGCTCGGTTTTCTTTTTTAATGTTTGCTCTGGGTGCTTTATGGAAAACGAATTAACATAGTTCTAGAGTCAAAGAGATAGTAGTTAGGAAAAGCTGCAGTAGCTCAAGGGAGAGGTGGGGAATGTCCAGACCCTGCAGGTGGTAGTGGAAACGCAAGAAGGTGTGAATGAAGACTATTCGTGACAATGTTGTTGATTTGCCATAGTCAGACTGGGCTTTCTTCTTGGGCCCACTGGGCTGGAAGGGCACTGTTGCATATTCAGAGACTCCCTGGTACAACCTTGGTCCCACCTTCTTAATATACCACAGCTTAAACTCACTAGCATTTCTTAATCTTCAAATCTTAATCTTAATCTCAAATCCTATGAATTGAACTGTTAGGAACATCTGAGCCACTCATTGAAACCATTTCAACATGGTGTTCTCTCAAAACCACTCTTCTCTTTGCAGGATTTGCCTCCCTTGTCTCTGTAATCAGAATACTGGTATAAACTTCATGCCAGAAGCAGAGGTTCTGTGTATGAAAACTCTGCAGCAATCTTTAGCTGCTGTTTTCTCAGTTCTGCTGACCCCACTGACAAAAGCTCCCTGCCAACACAGTATAAAGAACCTTCCAATTAGAAACATATCTTTCACTTTTCTGATAGAAAGTAGATGTTATCACATCAAAGGGACTCTACTTGAGTCCTTGTAATTGTAACATTTGCTTTACTCCAGAGATGCCATTTGGAGGATACTCTATATGATATTACAATGAAACTTGGAAAATCCCCAAAAGTGACATAAAACAATGTTAAAATTTTGAAAAATCTGAGATTTTTCTTGCCTCTTCTTTCAGCTTCATACCTGCAAAAGGTCAGCTTCCCTACTTCTCCATCCACACTGCAGCAAATAAAACCCTCAGTCTTAGTTAAAAAAAATATTTAGTCCATATTGCTCGTGTGCATCTGATTATATTTCTATATCATGAAAAAAACACTCTCGCAACTTCTCAATATTTTTGGTGTTGGTATGTGTGTGGCTAGACATTGTATGGGGACTTTGCATCATAAACAAACTTGCTCTACATCTTGAGACTTGCTTTATTTTTACCAATTGTCCTCCCAGATACTAAAGTCCTGCTGCCAAGCTCCATGCAGGTAGCAGGAACCATAATGCCTGTTGGCAGATTTAACTAATTCAGATTACCAACCTGTCTGCTGGAATCTTTAAAGACTGACTGGTTCTTGATTTGTCACTGCCAATTTGCATTTGCATTTGTCACTGCCAATTTGCAATTTTTAAAATAGCGGACCACACACTTTTCATTCATGTTTATATCCAGTAAGCACTGCTGTATTTGGTATTTTTCCCTTGCTCTTCATGTGGGTGTACACATAACATGCCTGTCCATCTCTAGATAGCTTTTTAAGTCTCCAAAATTCAGGACATGTTTATATCTATATTTATATAGATATTAATTTTATTAGAGAAGTTGTGATTTTATAAAACAATCATGCAAAACATACAGAATTCCCACACATCACCCCTCCACCAACACCTTGCATTTTTGTGGAACATTTGTTAGAGATTTTGAAAGAATGTTATCAAAATCATCAAAATACATACTACTAGCTATGGTCCATAGCTGACTTTAGGTATATTTTTCCATACATCTCCCTATTATTAACACCATGTATTAGTATTATACATTTGTTATAGTTCATGAGAGAACACTCTCATATTTATACTCTTAACCACAGTCCATCTTCTACCACATTATTCACTGTGTTATACAGTCCCATGCCTTGTACAACCCATCCAAAGTGTATACTCAGTGGTTCTCAATTTCATCAGAGTTCTGCAGCCATTGTCTCAGCAAATTTTTTAACATTTTCCTTAGTCCAAAAGAAAAAATTCCATACCCCCCATTAATGACCCTTAACATAAATATAGTACCTTCATTGAAAATGATGAATGAATATTACAATATTATTGTTAACTATAGCCATGTTACAAAAATTATATTTGTCCTATGCCTAACCATATTCTTACTACCTTGTGATAGTGACATACATTTGTTCTAGTTCATTGAAGAATATTCTTGTATTTGTACTATTAAACACAATCTTCATCCACCAATGGGTTAACTATGTTAGTCAATCCCAAGATTATTCTCTAGCTTTCTTTCAATTGACATTTAGATCCCTTAAATACACCTTTGAGCCATAATCCATTTAAAAACCACCCATGTTAGTTTACTTACTATAATGTGTTACCATCAATGCTATCCATTTCCACACATTTACAGTCAAGCTAATTAAAAAATTGTGCATGTATTACGCATCAGTACTCTTTTTCAGCCCTTATTGTATCTCTTAATAACCTATACTCTAGGATTTTACTTCATATGTTCATTCTTTATCTTTAGTTCATGTTAGTGAGATATTACAATATTTGCCCTTTTGTCTGGCTTATTTCACTCAGCATAATGTCCTCAAGGTTAATCAATGTTGTCATGTGTCCCATTTCATTTCTTCTTACAGCAGCATAGTATTTCATTGTGCATATATACCACGTTTTGTTTATCCATTCATCAGTTGATGGACACTTAGGTTGTTTCCGTCATTAATTAATTGCAAATAATGCTGCTGTGAACATCAGTGTGAAAATGTCAGTTCTTCTGGATATATTACTAGTAGAGGGATTGCCAGTCTATATTTAGTTTCCTGAGGAATTGCCAAACTGTCTGCCACAGGGGTTAGACCATTCTACATTCCCACAAACAGTGAAGGAATGTTCCTATTTCTCCACGTCCTCTCCTACACTTGTAGTTTTCTGTATGTGTGTGTGTGTGTGTTTTAATAATGGCCATTCTATGAGGTGTGAAATGATATCTCATTGTAGTTTTGATTTGCATTTCCCTAATAGCTTGGGGTATTGAACATGTTTTCATGTGCTTTTTCGCCACTTGTTTTTCCTCTTTGGAGAAATGTCTATTTAAATTTTTTGCCCATTTTTAAATTGGTTTGCTTGCCTTTTTATTGTTGAGTTAAATGATCTCTTTATATAGCATGGGAATCAAATCTTTATCAGATATGTGGTTTCCAAATATTTTCTCCCTTTGAATAGGCTGCCTGTTCATTTTCTTGACAAAGTCCTTTGCAGCACAAAAGTGTTTAAGCTTGAGGAGGTTCCATTCATCAATTTGTTCATTTGTTGCTCATGCTTTGGATGTTAGGTTTAAGAAAGCATCACCTACCACCAGATCTTAAAGATGTTTCCAAACTTCTAATGTTTTTACAGTTCTAGTTTTATATTTTGGTCTTTGGTCCATTTTGAATTAATATTTGTATAAGATGTAAGATAGGGGTCCTCTTTCTTTCTTTTAGTTATGGACATATAGTTCTCCCAGCACCGTGTGTTGAACAGACTGTTCTTACCTAGCTGGGTTTATTTGACAGCAGTGTCAAAGATCACAACCATAGATGTGAGAGTCTGTTTCTGAACAATCAATTTGGTTTCATTGGTCTATATGTCTATTTTTATGCTAGCACCATGCTGTTTTTACCACGTAGCTACGTAATATGATTTAAAGTCTGAAAGTGAGGGTTCTCCAAATTCATTATTCCTTTTTTTCAATATTTCTGGCTATTTAGGACCTCTTACCCTTCCAAATAAATTGGCTTTTCCATTTCTTTAAATATAGGCTGTTGGAATTTTATCAGTATTCCATTGAATCTGTATATCAATTTGGGAAGAATTGACATTTTAACGATACTTAGTCTTCTAATACATGAATATGGAATATTCTTCCATTTATTTAGGTCTTCTTTAATTTCTTTTAGCAATGCATTATAGTTTCCTGAATACAAGTGCTTTCCATCCTTTGTAAAGTTTATTCATAAATCTTTGATTCTTTTAGCTGCTATTGTAAATTGAATTTTTTTCCTGACATCTTCTTCAGATTGCTCATTTCTAGTGTATAGAAACACTACTGATATATTGCATATTTATCTTGTATTCTGTCACTCTGCTAAATTCATTTATTATCTCTAGTAGCTTTGTTGTAGATTTTGTCAGGACTTTCTAGATATAGGGTCATATCATCTGCTAACAGCAAAAGCTTTACTTCTTCCTTTCCATTTTGGATGCCTTTTACATCTTTTTCTTGCCTAATTGCTCCAGCTAGAACTTCTACCACTATATTGAAGAACAGTGGTGACTGTGGGCATCCTTGTCTTCTTCCCAAATTCAATTGGAAAGCTTTCATTTCTTCAACAGAACAGAATGTTAATTGTGAGTGTTTCATATATGCCATTTATCATGTTGACAGAGTTTCCTTAATTTCCAATCTTTTGAAGTGATTTCATCTAGAAAGGATCCTGGATTTTGTCAAATGCTTTTTCTGTGTCAATCAAGGTGATAAAGTGATTTTTCCTTTTTGATTTATTAATGTATGTATTACACTGATTGATTTTCTTGTGTGAACTACCATTGCATGCTTGGGATAAAACCCACTTGATCATGAGGAATAATTCTTTTAATGTGTTGTTGGATTCGATTAGTGAGTATTTTGTTGAGGATTTTTGCATTTATATTCACTAGAGAAATGGATCTGTAAATTTTCTTTTTTTGCGATATCTTTATCTGGCTTTGAATTTCAGATGATATTGGCTCCACAGAATGAGTTTGGTAGCATTCTTTCCTGTTCAATATTTTGGAAGAATTTGGAAAAGATTGGTATTATATCTTCTTTGAATGTTTGCTAAAATTCACCTGTGAATCTACCTGGTCCTGGTCTTTTCATTGTGGGGAGGTTTTTGTTTTGTTTTGTTTTGTTTTTTAAATATATTTATTATTTTTAAAGGTATTTAGATTACATAAATGTTGCATAAAAATATAGGGGATTCCCATATGCCCCACTTCCTACACTTCCCACATTTTCCCACATTAACATCTTTCATTAGTGTGGTACATTCGTTACAACTGATGAAAACATTTTAGAGCATTGCCACTAAGCATGGATTATAGTTTACATTGTAATTTACACTCTCTCCCACACAATTTCGTAGGTTATGGAAAGATATGTAACGGCCTGTGTCTGTCATTGTAATGTCATTCAGGAAAAATTCCAAGTCCCTAAAATGCCCCCATATTTCACCTGTATTTCTGTTTCAATCTCTTTACTTGTGATTGGTTTGTTGAGGTCTTCTATTTCTTTTAGGGTCAGGGTAGGTTATTCGTGTGCTCCTAAGAATTTGTCCATTTCATCTCAATTAGTGTACAGTTGTTCATAGTATCCTCTTATGCTCTCTTTTATTTCTCTGGGGTCAGTAGTAACATCCAGTTTCAATTCTGTATTTATTTACATCTCTGTCTTCTCTCTCTCTCTTTCTTTCTTTCTCTTGTAATGCCATTTTATTGGCATCTACAATTTGTACTCCATTTCCATAAAGTGATCTTGACTGGAGGCTTGCCAATGGGGGTCATTATGTAGGAATTGCAAAATTTTACTGGCAGTTAAGATACTATGCAAATAATATATGCAAATAATATCTAAAAATTTAGTGCAGAGAAAATGGAAAGTTATGTCTTTTCTTCAATCTTTATTTTCAGCAACATAAAAAACTATAGAGTCTTGATAAACAAAAGATTTTCAAAACTTGATTTTACAAATGAAAGGTGACAATAACATTATAAAAAAATTTTCAAAAATTCAAAATAAAGCGTTAGCATGTTTATATGTAGCATTCCTTAATCTGGTTTGTCTATACAAATTTTAATCTCCTATTTTCAAACTATTGACAGAGGTCTGTTGGCTTGTCCACAATTTATTTGTTCAAGATGTTGTTCAAGCATCTTCAACATCAACCATATTTCTTTCCCCTGATTCCTGAAGCTGCTAATTTCCTATCTCTGAAAGTTCATTTCTTGAAAATTAACCTATATTTCTAACCTAAAAATTCTCATATGTCTTGATTAAACTGACAAATGCCTGTTGTCATTTACATGATTACAAACTGCTTTTCCTGGACAAAACACAATTTACAAACCAGAGATCAACAAAGACACAGAAAGATAGTACCAAAACAAACTACTTACTGAGAAACAAAGTCGGGAAAATAAAGTAGGACAAAATGTCTTTTAGGTATCCCACAGACAGGTCATATTAAACAACTTGATAAAGCTTCCTAGCCAGTCCCTTCCTAGTCCACTAAGCAAACAAGCGACTTGTTAAAGTGAGTGTGGGAAACTTTTCAAGTTGTTACACTATTACTAACATCATCTGATTCATAAACAGTATCATCAGCAATATCCCTGAATCATCATTGTTGAATGATTATTCAACAATGTTGTTCAACACATTGATTGTTGAAAGTCTAAACAGATGTAAAGAATGGTTGAAACTTTTGTATTTCCAGATAAGATTAAGGAAAAACTAACACTAAGGTGCTGAGATATGAAAATAATCTGTAAAAGTAGAGAAACACCACCAAATCACAATTTCAACAATGTATTCATACTTTGAAGGAAGACATTTCTTACATTCAGTGACTTATTAATGCTGTCATTATAACCTTAGAGAAGAGACAGAGCTACAAGGTGAACAAATAAATTCATACCCTTTGTCTGACTCCAAAGCTCTTGTTTAAATTTAAATGCTTAAATTAAAATTTATTTTATTTTTTACCATGCTTCACAGGTCCTAATTCCTGAACCACTTTGTACATAGAGAAGTTTTTACCTAATATTTCCGATAATTATGTTTATTATTGCATACTTTTCTATTCGCAATTGCCTCTAAATTCCTGACTCATAAGTATTTACAGTTTTTCAATGATCTTTGTAAATGATCTGCAAAATCTTGAAAACTCTTTATGTATTCTATGTGTAGGAAGTACATGAGGTGTATGATCATTTAAAAGTAAATAGCTGGATGGATCATTAGAGAACAATAAAAATCTAGTAAGTGAAAAAGTAATCCTAAGGAAAAGAGAGCAGGGGAGATTTTTTTTTTTTTAACTAATGGAATTTGGGTAATCCAAAGATGTAGTATCTTTTATTTTTTTAACTGTACTCTTTTTAATTTTTGTCCTTTTGTTATCTCCTATTATGTAACTATGACATAGTTTCAGGTTTGTATGCCGCTCCACAAATTGTGCATTTGAATTATTGAGAAATAAGCATTCAAATTTAGACCAAATTCTCTATTCTATGTTTCTGTTTAGTCACGTTGGTTATATTAGTCATAAGTCATAGAAAACCCAATGTCAACTTATTTTAAGAGCAAAATAATATATTTTTTTTTTTGGTTCATTTAACTCAATAGTATCCTGGGAACTAGTACTGTCTCTAGGCTTCCAGGAACTCATATCGTTAGGAATCCTGTTTGCAACCTCTATGTCCGTTTTCCTCTACATTGCAAGGACCATCAGGTAGGTTCTCTCTGCAACTCCAGGTTTGCGTTCTGTCTACTCAAATTTGAGATCATTGGAAAGAGACTACTCATCTTAGTTTGAACTGACATTCTTTTTCCTCTCCTTTCCTGCTTTACTTTATTTTCTTCATAATGCTTTTCACCTATATGAATGCATAACATATATACATATAAATATAAACTTATATGCATATAAATTCACATATATATATTTAAATGAAAATGTATATTTACTTATTTATTCATTTACTATATATTTGACCTAACCAGAATATAAATTCCATTAGGTCAGTGATTGCTATCTCTTTCACTCACTCATTGCCTCTTTTCCAGAACACATAAGAGTATCTGGCACATATTATCTGTTCAATTAATGAATTAATTTATTAGTATCTACTCTCTTCTGTTTTCTAGATATTGTGGATATACCATTGAACAAACCATGAAGATTCTAGCCTCATTGAGCTAATATTGTAATGGGACTGATACAAGATATGTAGATGAACACGCTATCAGGGAGATGTAAGTGGTGTGAGAAAATATGCTGATCTGGGCTAAGACATTTATACTGGGTTTTTTTGTATTAGTTTTTTTTTGTTTGTTTTTTTTTTTTGAAGTGACCATGACTCAAGATTTTATAAAAGACAAAGCTTAGAACTGGATTACTTGGCCCTTCCTCTTCTTGTCTCCTCCCAGTTGAAAATGTTTGCATCTCTCACTAGCCAATGTGGTTTTAAATCTCCTTTTGGGCTCAACACATTAAAGCCTCAGTACAATATTCTTTGTAGTCTTAATCTTCTTCTAGAAAATAGGCTAAACCTGCCGACAGCACCCATTCTGCTTCCTGTCATTAAGCTGCTTTCCTTGGGCATATAGAGAGTACTTTCCTGCCTGTACTGTGTCACCTTGTGAGATGGGACTTTACTGCACTTCTTACAGAAAGTTCAGCAGGTTTTAGGAACATTCACCATGTCTGCCTGAGCACTCTCAGCATGAAACGCAAGTCTTTTATTCTTCACTGGCTATAGGAGGAAGCCTCTTTCAAAGTCCATTCCCTGTAAGATCTGAAGGGATGCTTCTCCTTGGAAGCACAGGGATAGATTTACCAGATATCTTAGAATGGATGCTGGGTAAGCAACAGTATCAGATGTCCACACATTACAATCTAATTTTTTTTTCACTTCATGAATATTTACTTAGTGCTTAATTATAACCTTTGCACTTTTATAGACTTTTGAGATCATTAAACAGCTTAGCTTAGAATCCCAGAGAGCAGAGACTGAAGCAATACCAAAAGGGTTTTAGAAAATGCAATCTCAGAAATTGGAAGAAAAATGGGGGAAGAAAAAAAAACCAAGGTGGGAATGATTCTCACTTTTTATCAAGCACCTGAGAAGCCATACAAATAACTGCTTCTTATTACCTCCCTGATGGCATAGAAAGGGAGAGTTTATAGGATTCCATTTACTCCTGGTACCAGGTTACCTCCCTCTACTTCACCACCATTTTGCTCTACTCACCCCATCCCATATAATCTTGCAATTCCTGGCAACTATTCATGGAAGTCTAGCAGCAGGGAAGCTCTGGGGTAGGACGTAAAAGGAGTTTGGCATGGGCAAATTGCATTACTGAGTTATGTACAAGTGTAGTTGGTTAGAGACCATACGAATAGGTTTCAGTGACACTGGATCAATTAATCAGAAGTTGGAGACAGATTAGGCCAACATGCTATGAAGTGACGCTTTAAAGGAAAGACTATCCTTACCCATACAGAATTTATATTCACAAGCAAAGACAATAACCAAAATTTTAAAAATGCATTTGAAATACACAATTATCTGTTTATTGAAAGAAAAAAATGAATTTGTATTTGTCCACTACTTGGGCTCTGTCCGTTAGCTTAGCAAATAGCAAACTATTTCATCTCTTTGCAAGGTTTTTACATTGGAAAATTTATATATAACCTTTACTGTCAATAAATTTAATTGTAACTATTATCTTCCCAGTTTGTCTTTTCTAATTTGAATACAAGTTTTATTGCCCCGGGCTTGCTAGGCTAAATACACAGGTCTCTCTATATTTGTACTCTACCTTTGCCAACACTTCACATCTAATAATTTTATCCAATTTTCTCCCTAATGTTTACTGTCCTCTGTCTCTTTTAATCTTTTTGATAAAAATAAATGGAATGAAATCTTTAGTTGTGTGACAGAAAAATCCCTTTTCATTAGCAATAATTATAAGTGAAAACCTATGATTCTTATGTATTTATGTAATAAAAAGCAGTATGACTCATAGTCTAGAAGTCTAGAATATGCTGGGGTTGTGTTAGTACATTGCTGATAATCACCTTGAATTTATGAAGTTGAAAATGTTTCCCAGTTTTATGAGAAAATGTTCCAAACTGATGCAATGTAATATCAAGATGGTTTTAAAAATAAAACCTAGAATGGTATCCACAATGGGTTATCTTGCACCAAATTCGCTATATAGCTTTAATTTTAAAAGAAAAATTTGCACATTCTTCATTATTTTATTAGTCCTGGGTGAAAACTTTTAAACTTCATTTTATAACTATCAAAAAAATGAAAAATGTTGTTAAAACAGGTTTTCATTTTTTTCTGTATTTTGGAAACATATAAAAATTTATTTTCTATTAGTAAAAAATGATTTTTATTTACTTTCAATCTTGACCATTCCTGTATTAGAATTGCCATCATATATTGGACCAATTTTTGTCTAAATTTGATAGAATGATATTGTAGGAACATCCTTTGGTTTGAACTAAACTTCATTTGCTTATATTCTTATAATCTAATCTTTTATGTCACATAGACAAAGTTTATCATTTAAGTTTTCTGATAAAAGTGGCAGGTATTATTACATTTGATCTTTCAAATTATGTAATATTTTGAAGGATTTTTTTGCAATTAACCAAAGTTCCAATTTACTTATAGTGAAAAATAAAATGAAAATCTTTCAATCCTATCTTTATGTGGATTTCAGTGTTTCCCCAGGGGACAAAAAGGAATAGTTTCCATAATTTGGGAGAAGAAAGGTTAGTGAAACAAAGGAAGATCAATAAAACAGGAAAGATTAAAAAACATATGGAAATTAAAGTAAGTGGGAAGATAGCTTTTCAAATGTAATTTAGTGAGTTCTGCCATTCATTAATTTACAGATAGCAAGTAGTAAATCTCGGTTTTAAAACCAGATTTCAACTCCAAATTCAGTTTCTTTTAAAAAAATATCTTCAGGAAATTCCCTGATTTTCTATGTCTAATAATAATCTCATCTCTTTGATTCCATTGTGCTTCAGTGTAAATCCTTCTGAATCTATACACAAATGTAACAATAATATATTTCTAAAATCTCAAACAAAAATATTCTTTACTAGCAACTTATGTTTTTAAATATGACTATGAATTGTTCTAATTATTTCTGTAATTAGATTATCTCTAAATTTAAGTCCCTAATGCCTCCACTTTTGCAATTTCTATCACTCCCTTCTTTATTCATCTTGCATTTACACCCACGGTTCATCACTTACAAGTCTCTGAATTCATGGATTCCCTCCATTTCTTTTCGTTCCTGTTTGTGACCTGCATAGTTATTTTTCGATCTAATCTATTATTTGAATGACTTGCCAGTTACAGATAAGAACAGTCCATGCACACTTTTAGACATTTTCCTAGAGATTATCATTAGTTAGGATCATCATCAGAACCACAATTTCCTGCAGATATGAGTCTTGTTAACCGTTTTCTACTAATCAGCATGATTTGCCTTTCTTTTTTTTTTTTTTGACATACAACATCAATTTTGTTGCTGCCCACCACCCAGGTCCTAAGACAATCCCACAAATGTTTGGACCAGCACACTTGTAAAAACTAACTTTTGCCCCATATCTTCTTTACACAAAGATCTATACTCACAAAATCTACAACGTCAGTACTGCAATCTATGGCAGGGGAATGGGAAATGGCCTTAGATATTTAAGGCTTCTACTAGGAAGTGTCCAGCATCATTTCACTCCTATTTCATTGGCAGGAAATGGCAACCATACTGTATGCTCAGAAGGAAAACAACCCGAAATAGTAATGGACAGCATCAATGATCACAAAACCTTGTTCAATATAGTTCTCCACGTAATAAAAAAAAAATATTTTTCTAAAATACAAATTTTCCATGGTACCTAAAATACATAATCACCAGTTTTTAAAGACAGTTTTCAAGGACAGATACATATGGCATTTCAATCTGAACACTTTCAAGTAGTGAACAATGCCTCATCAAGTATTTGTTTCTTCCTTATGGCATATCTATTATGAACTAAGTCCTCCACGAAATGTTGGCCATGAATATAATCATTTAATCCTCACAAACTCTCTAAGAGTGGCTATATTTCTACTCTCTATATACATATTTTTTATATAAGGTAAATATTTCAAAATTTATTATAGGCTTACCGAACTGTGGGGATGGGCAAGTTCTAATTCTGTAGGGCAGGTTATAAGCTGGGAACTCCGTTGAAGGTTTTCCTGAATTCCAGAGAAGAAGCTAGCTGGCTGAAGAGATAGAAATTCTTCCTTTTGAATGCGGAAATCCTCAGTTCTCCTTTGAAAGCCTTCAACTGATTGGATGTGACTTCTCTTGTTGTTGAAGGTAATTTCCTCAATAGATTGTATATGTAATCAGCCATAGATGCAATCAATTAACTGATCATTTAAATCCATGAAATATCCTAGCAGTAACAATAAGGACAGTGATTCCTTGACCAAATAACTGGACATTATAACTTAGCCAAGTTGACACATGAACTTAAGCATCATGGATGTCTCCTCATATAATCAGATTTGTAGGAATAAAAGGGATACTGCATAGCTGTTTCCTTGAAAAACGTACCTTATTATGTCAGGTTCATAAGAGAAAATTTTTATATACTTTGAGTGAACTGCTTAAAAATATTTTATGTCTGTTTATGTAAATTGTTTTCCATTCAAAGTGGTAAGAAAATAAGATTGAGGTGGGTGTTCAAATGACCAATGTTGTAAGAAAGTTTCAAATCTGTTCCAGACATGGATGTACAGCTTATGGTAATAGACCCTAATCTAAATAGTCTGATAAGACAATAGATTGTTAATATAAAGACAAAGATCACTTGATATTTCAGCTTAACGTTGTTCTTTTATGTTTTGTAGTTACAATATTCCCTTGAAATTTTCACTTAAAGGGTCTAATGTGAGCATTATGATATATATACTTCTCTTTCCCCCCATTCATTTTCCAAACTATTGCTAGTCCCACAGTAAAAATGGCCTTAGAGTCTCTGGGTTTCCTTGTACTTCACTTTATATTGAGTAGAGTCTACTTAATTTCTACAAAATAAATTACTTTAATCTATTCCAATTCCTAAACCACTTTGTGGGAGAAATATTTGAATTCATCAATTTTAAAGAGACATTGAATCATCCTTCAAGCAATATATGATGACATTTTGAGCACAAATATCAAGATTATTATTTTTAATATTAAATATTACCTGAGTGTTTAAAGTGGTTGAGGAGCATATTAATATTAAATATTATTTCTGACATTTTAAAAAGGTCAAATATGCTCCTGTTATACAAAAACTATTAGCAGAAACATCAAATTATTATAATCATTCTGAACACTAATTTGGTTCAAAAGTTAACATTTAGGGAGTTTGGACTCAATATTTTTTTTCAATAGGGCAACATAATTTCAGTGCTCAAGATGTAGCCAAAAAAATTCACTCAACTTGAAAACACGAATTTAATATCAACATCGACCTTCGTTCTAACTCTAAGTGAACATTTTAATTTCTCCTGCCTGGCTAAAGTTGCCACAGAAAATAAGAACTTTTTCAACTTTCAGCTAGCTCTTCTATGAAATATAAATAATTATTGGGCTTCAAATGTAGCTAAAAGAGCTATGAGTTTGAGACAGATGTTTGCGTCTTTGTTACTGAAAGAACAAATTCTACTCCATTATTCACCAGTCACTGAATAGAGGGTTAGACCTTGAACAAAAAATCTGGTTTTAGCTCCTGAGAATCAGCTGCCTGTCTGGTATTTCAAACTTATGCTACTTATGGTCTTCAATAGAATGAAATGTCTTTTTAAATTACATCAATATTCATAGTGACAAGGAGACTTTTGATGGACTTTCTGCACTTTCTATTTTCTCATCTTTAAAACACTTAGTCAATATTTACCTTACCCTTTAACCATTTATTTCATTTTCTTCTCTTTGTAATTTCACATTTGCTATACTTTTTTTTGTTTTTCACATGGAACTTTTCAATTGTGGTGTACACATCCTTAAGTGGACTTCATAACTCTAATATCTTAAAAAATCTACATGTTATTAATTACATTGCTGTTCAGATAAAACAGATGATTGGAATATATTATGTATAGTATCTTCAGCTATGAAAGAATATTCAACATATCTTTCTCTTATATGTCTTTTCTTTCTATTCTTTTACATTTATATGGTTTCATTGTTCCTTTGAAGCTCCCAAGATCTATTGAAGTCTGATCAATGAAGTCACTGAAGATTTTCAGTATGATAGTAACCTCTGTGTGTCTATGCTTTAATATGTATAAGGGTCTTTTATTTACTTTTGATCACTTAATCCTAACAGCATCTCCATATACTAGAGAATACACTCATTGCTCATATATTAAGAAAGAAAATAAGCATGTAATAGATCACATATCTTCTTCAAATTCAAATAGCAAGTAAGTATCTAAACTAAATCTAGAACATAAACCATAAAACACTAGGCCTACAAATAATCTTTAGAAATGAATATTTAAATATTTGCATCATGTATTTTTGTAGTCTTCTTGAATTCAAGTATAGGCAAACTCAAATAGGCTACATAACCCATACTTGGAATCATTTCACACTGAATAAAAGAAGCTTTTAAATCACCGGAGATCTTGGTAACATTTTACAACCAGACTAAATCAGCTAAAAATTTTTGTTGTCCAGAAATATAAAGGGGAGGTGTCCTAACTAACAGGTGCCAGTGCAATTATTTATACATTATGAAGAATCTCATACAAATGGAATAGATAATTTCATCCATTGCACTATCTGATTCATCCTTTATCACAATTACATATTTATCAATATTTATATGTATATATGCATATAAATATTGTATATACACAATACATACACACATATACAATATCTTAGAAATTCTAAGTTTCTATATTGCATTTCCAGAATTGCTGCAGGTTCACCTCACTTTTCTCTGCCATTGTCATGTAATTTCTTACTTTCATACCCTCCGCATTTCTCTCTTTAATTTGGCTCACGCTTGATGTCACTAATTATTATATACTATCTGTATGATCTTCATGAAGTCATAGTTCCATTTCCTTATCTATGGAATGGGAGAATAATAATACCTACCCCAGAGTGCTTAGAGAAATGCTTGGCACCTATTAATACTTTTTAAATAGTTAATATCATTGTTGCTGTTCTATAGAGTTTCAGACTTTCAGACATTGTTATTCCTACTCTGAGGTTCCCAATATATCTTTCATCTTTGTCTTTAGACTTTATGAATTAAACTTTTTGAATGCCCAGAAAGTATACTTTATGATGGCAAGTGCCCCTCCTTCCCCATGATTCAATATGAAAGGAAGCAGACTCCAGAGAAACAAGCAGTTTCTTTATCAGGTAGTGGATTCAATTTTTACTCTTGGAGTTTTTATACTATCTGGAGACAATTTTCTATATTTTTCAAATATGTGCCCTTAAAATTCCAACCTTTTGACATGAAAACAGATATTTTCAGATATTCCATAAGTAGTTTGTCCACATATATAGGTCTCTCTCTACTTTCCTATAAACAATACTCAGCCTACTGAAAAGAAATACCATTTGTTTTTCCAAGTTTTCCTGCAAAGAGCAGTCTGTTCTGCATGAATTACACATTCAACTTTCCTGCTGCTTTCAATTCATCTAGGATTAACCAGAATTTACCTGTTTACAATAAATGGAATGGAAATTGGGTATTTTATCAAGGAAAGTTCCCAGGCCTTAGGATTTCTTCTATTTATTGAAATTTTATGTCATTTAACCTCTAGAAGTGATGCACAATCTTTCCTCTAGACCAGATTTCTCCAATTTATAGGGGAAGCTTTTTGAATGAAATAGAACTGCAAGGCTGGTTTTTATTTGTTTTGGCTCAAAATGCTTGCGTTTTTATATCACTTGTTTGCCCCAGGGACTCTACAAAATGGGTGATTTTCACAGACCTGAAAAATAAATCAATCAATAGGAGAATTTGTAGGTCTGTATTTGCTATTAGTATTACAATCTCTTCTCTCCTGGGGCATCTTACACAAACTCAGTTAATAAAAGAAAAGCCCTGGCAGTGTTTTAAATGATGATTACACTATAGATTAAAAAATATATCCAAGTACATGGGTCTTATTTTAATAAAACATGGGAATAAAAAGAGTTTAGAGACTATCAAAAGAGCTGGTAGCAGTGCCCAAATATTCTTAAATAGCAAGCTGTTTTGTGACTTTTGTTATTCATATTATTTTTAAACTGATAATGGTGAAAAGGTTTGCTCAATCTGCCATATCTGTATTAATGGATAGATTGGATAGGTTATATTATATTTAAAGTTATATAGAAGATCAGTAAGGAAAATGGAGGAGGAGAAATGGTCATGAGAGATAAAATAAAAAGGGAAAGATGACTCTAAATGAGGAGTAAGTGTATGTGCAATGTTTCCTATAATAAAGGCCTAAAGAAAATCTTGATTGTAAAAAATTGAGAGCAAGAATATGCTGTCAATTTATAATATATATATATTAATGCTTATTCATATTATGTATGCTAATGCAGCCTAGTACATTATTGCTATATAGAGGCTTTGCATAAAATTATTTAATAGCTATAACAAAATACTGTTCTGTAATGAGAAAAATAGATATACTATTGAGTGAACTTAAAAGGTCCTTTGATTTTTTTGACTCATAAGGCATTCATTTGCATGATGGAAGAAAATAATATAAACATCAAGATATTATGTGGATTAAATTAAATAATGAATAGGAATATATGTAACCCTGGGACTGGCACATCGTAGGTATGTAATAATCATAACATAAGTGTATAAGGGATAAAATTGAAAATAGATGAAAAACAAAGAAATGTTCTATATGAACCAGAAAATAAATTTACTGTGGTTCTTCTTGTAATATTTATAAATTATATAATTTAATAGAAGGCATATACTTTTCTGGAGCCTAGTTTTTTACTCTAAAATAAATTGTCGTAAAGTATCAAACATGGAAAGCTTAAATGTTGTGACATTAAAATTAAGCATTAATCTGATGAGTCAATTCATTATTTTAACAAGTTTGTTTTGGACATATATGCATTCCTTTCCAGCTATGGACAAGTCACTGAGACTATATAATAATAATCTTCCCTCAAAGAAGAGAGAGATGTTCACTGAGAGACTGAATATGCAAACAGATAATGGTCAGAGCATATACAAAGATAGAAATCTGACCCAAAACCTCTTTAGCAACCTGCTGGAAAGCCAAAATACAACTTCTGCTACAATCAGTCCAGGAAAGCAAACCACAGCCTCTGCAGCAATTGGACCAAAATAGTCAAGATTTGTTCATTAACTTCCAGCTTCCTTAGTTTTTGGCCCTGCTTCCAACTCAGGACCAATGAGAGAGAGCCAAATGTGCTCCACAAATAATTTCCTACTATACTCTACTTTCAGATAGTCTGCTTCCATCTTCCCCATGCCAACAACTGCCACTCAGAGCATACCTGAAGCCTTCCCTCTTTTTCACTGGATGCTTTCCCACTCTCCTGCCTGCATTTGGATCTTTGCCAAATGTGATAGTGACCGACTCCCTTGCTATAGCAAGCCCTGAGTAAATAGCTTCTCTTTTTAGGCTCCACTGAGATATGGTCAGCACTGGACATCACCACAGACCCTAGTCTTTGACCACTAAAGTACCCACCAAGGCCCATTATGCCTTACTGCTCATTGCTTGTTGAGTCCACAACCATATGGTAAACCTGCACGGTGGAAGTTGATTCTCTTTGGCTAGAGTTCCTTTTGCTATTTATTTTCAGTTTGGTACCCAGGTTTTGTTATTAGTTCCCATCTGTTTGGCAACTTTGGTGGAATCAGGCCATTCCTTTTCATCACATTTTACTCTCTTTTGTGTTACTATTTTGAGTTCTGCTGACTAAAACTGTTGTTTATCATAGACCCTATAGACCTGTTGTTCAAGCTGTCCTCTCAGACTGGCAAGTTTGTGATTTTCCCCAGACGAGCTTCATTTGACAAACTTTGCTGTGGCTCACCAGAAAAAGCAGATGAGATTCTCCTTCCATTATTTTTTTTTGTCCTGAGAATTTGACTCTGATACAGAGAGTGCTCTCTGATTTCCTGCCTGCCAGAGGGAAAAACTTGTTGGGTTTGTGTTCAGAGGTGGCCTATGGTCAATTTGGGGGCCAAGACGCAAGTTGCCAAGACATTACAGTTTGACTGACCATTGCCAACTCTGATGATGTCATCTAAGCCTAAATTCTCTCCTAGTCCATGAAAAATTACTGCTTCTTGTATGTACTGTTATTTCAATCATACTACTTGTACCTTTCTTTCTAAATAGTATGACTTTACCATACTATTTGGGCCTTCAATAACAACTTTAAAGAGCAATATTTCATGTAATAGATGCCTTAGAAAAGAAAGGGAATACAGAAAGTTAGCATTTTTTTTTTCATTTTTGTGCAGAGATCTCAAAACTATATTCTGAATCAAAATATGCTCACCAAAAGATTCTTTAGGCAAAGCTAATGAGAAATTTGACCAGCGCAGACAACAACAACTTACTCAGGTCCTTGACTGAAACATATTTTTTTCTGTTCTGTAATGCCACCCCAGCAAATTTAATACAGAGAAAATCACTTTGCAAATAAAATTGTACTATTACATACATACAGAGGGACTTATTTCTTGAGATTTCAGAGACCTCCTCTATTCATAATCAAGTTGTGTCTGCTCTGGATAAACCTTTGACTTATGCATTATATTTGGTGCAATACTCCAGATGAAGATCTTAACACTGTACCTGATACACTCTGGAATAAAATTCTACTGACATAAGCAAAATAATTGGAGTAGAATAAAGTTTACATAGATATAACCAAACTGTTACCAATACTTCCTTAATATCCTATGAAACCAGAAGCAAAGGAAGGGATAAAATGTAGAATTGAAGGCTTTATATTCAGAGATGTTCCCATATCCTGCACTAGCCATTTTCACACTCCTGTCCTGCCAGTAAAGAAACAAAAGGGATGAGGATATCAATTTGTTCAATACTTCAAGGCCATCAACATTTTTTTTATCCTTCACTTCCCAGTAGTAGGTAACACAAATACCAACGTGTCTTCAATTTCTTCTGAAGCCAATTGCTTCTCTGTAGTGGATCTTTGCTCTGCATTTTTCATTGATCAGAAACACATACCTTTTTGCTTTCATCTAGGGAGGACAATATATCTAGACAATCATGTCCCAGGGTTTCACTCCTATTTTTCCTCTATCTTAAGTAAAGACTTAAAAAGATCTGAATTTCCCTAGTAATTCAGTTCTGATACAGTATGTAGATGATCTACTTTGTTCAGAGAACAAGGAAGTGTGTATGTAAAAAGAACTGAATGTATTTGTGCTCTGCCTTATAGTAGGAAAGGTACATAAAGTTTCAAAAGGTAAATAACAATTTTGCAAAGAAACCATCCATAATTTAGAGCATAAGGAGAGAAAAAAACTTTTTCCTGATAGCCTAAAGACTCTGCAAACTTGCCCCAGACCCCTCACAGAATGATAATTGAGAGAATTTTTAGTTTAACTAAATATTGCAGACAATAGATGCCAAAATTTTCTGAAATTGCAACATCTATTTATGAAATGACCAAATTTTCAGCAAGAGAGTAAACAGCCTCTGGTTGGTCTTCATTTAATTCCATATTAAATAAGCAGATATATCTTATATGAATAACTGAGAACTGTGATACATTATGTCAAGTGATAATTTATTGGCATGTATAGTATGGAATCACACAGTGGTTATTAATGACTTTACTGAGGAACTAAGGAAGATTAAAAGTCAACCTTGGATTACCAGTTTCAAGCCATCACTCTCACCATTACAAGAAAAAGCACAGTAACAAATGAAGAAATCCTTCAGTAGATGTGGCATGACCAAGGAAAGCATCAGTACATGAAGATACAATAAGAGAAACTCATAAAACTGTAATTTAAAAAGAGTGAAATTAAAAAAAAAAACAGAACATCAAAGATCTGTGAACATTGGAACAAAATTTAAAATTATAAAAGGCAATGTTTTACTTTGCCAAAGGGCTGTCAATGCAAAGTACCAGAAATGGGTTGGCTTTTATAAAGGAGATTTATTTGGGGAAAAAACTTAGAGTTCCAAGGCTGTAAAATACCCAAATTAAGGCACCATCAGAGGTGAATATCACATCCAGAGGAAATAGATTAGTTTATAAACAGAATCTTTCTCTCTTGGAGATTCATAAAATAATTTCAAACTGCCACAGGTAACCACTAAGTTTTGTCCTTGAAAACAAGTAAAGGTATCAGACAAAAGACGTAGTCATGTATTCCAGGCAGATTGATTGGCATACATGGGAAATGGCCTGGAATTAGGAGAGGACATTGCATATGCCAGATGAATTTAAAGTTTAACGTGACTATGGCATAAAGGATGTGGGAAGAGCCGAAAGAGATGCTAAGAATCAGGCTGTAACTGGTCCCATACACCATACTTATAAGTCTGGTTTTAAATCTGTGGACATTATGGTGCTGGGGAAGTTCTTTATGCAGAGGAACAAAATGACATGATTGGGTTTTTGGAATAAGCTTTGGAGGCAGCTAAACTGTGGAAGAAAACAATAATCTTTGTGGTTTATATATAGATAAATTTTTACTTTTGAAACATTTTTGGTTCTTTAGAGAGAAGGAGGAAACCTCAATACTTATATTTATGAAGAACAAGGACTGCCTACTGTTTTCTTTCTGTCTCATTGTCCCTCATCCCAGAGGCTTTCTTTAAATGCCAAGAACTTTAGAGCTTGGGGAGGGTGTCCTGGGTAGGCATCAGACTGTTTATAAACCCCCTAAATGTCAGTGCACAATTTTGAGTTCACGGAGGCTTGTGTAATTTTCTGGAGAAAGAATTCTTAGCTTTTAAAAGATCATCCAAGGAAAGTTAGAGAAAACATTGTATAATATTACTTTCATTCTAAAATATAACTAACTGTAAAATCGATTTGCTATTGCTATCAGTGTAGTTTTTGCTTATATATATATTTATTAGAGAAGTTATGTGTAACACACATAAAATATAGGATTCCCATATACCACCTCACCAACTAATTGATGTGGAACATTTTTTAAAATTGATGATAGCACAATTTTATAATTGTGCTATTAATTAAAGTCCATGGTTTAACTTTGGGCTCACTTTGTAGTAGTTACATGGATTTTTAAAAAATGTCTACTCTGGTACCATATAATGTAACATTTCCCTTTTAATAATATTCAGATATATATTTCAGTACTGTTAATTGTATCCACAATGTTGTGCTACCATCACCACCATCTGTTACCGAAATATTTCCATCATTCCAAATAGGAAGCCTGTACAAATAGGAACACTTACCTTCCTATTTCTTATCCCTATCCTGTCCCTTGGCCACCTTTATTCTAGCTTCTGACTCCATGAGTTTGCCTTTTCTAATTGTTTCAGTCAGTGAGATCATACAATATTTATCCTTTTGTGCCTGGCTTATTTCACACAGCATGATGTTTTCAAGGTTCATCCATGTTGTCACATGTATCAGGACTTCATTCCTTTTTACGGCTGAATAATATTCCCAATGTATGCATAGACCACATTTTACTTATCCATTCATCAGCTGATGGACATTTGGGTTGATTCCATCTTTTGGCAATTGTGAATAATTCCACTATGAACATCAGTGTGCAAATATCTGTTTGAGCCTCTGCTTTCAATTATTTGGTGTATAAGCCTAGTAGTGGGATTGCTGGGTCAAATGCAGTTTTCACCACATGTGAATAAACTGATCATTTACTGAAACTTAGCCCAATATAACTGCCTCAATAAAGCATGTCTTGATCTCTCCATATGAACTTAATTTTTCTCTTTGCTGGGCCAAGTCTGTATATGGACTTCCTTCTATTATCACACTTCCCAAATAGACTATGAACAATGTGAGCCCCCTCTGAGAATAATAATGGCAAATAAAAAAGAGTTTGCCCTTAAATGGTTAGTTGAAAATTAATTATAAATATTTCAGTAAAATTATATTGGGATTTGCTAGATATTTTGGCTAGTAAAATATTTTTGCTTGAAATATTTTTGTTTGAAATTCAATCTTATTAAAATATTGAAATTCATTAAGAATTAATAAAAAATACCAGAGAGGTGATAGGCACCTACTATCAGAGACACAGGACTGAATTAAAATATAATGCTCTTTATTTGTATTAACTTCTAAAAATCAGGGGAAGTATCTTTACATTCTCATGCAATTTGGGGGCACTATCAACACACTCTTGAAAGAATGATTTTTGTAGTATGATACATTAATATATGCAACTTCCAACATTCTAGGTATTATTGTACTCATTTTCTTCCACTTAAGAAAGCATAACAGAATGCAAGTGAAAAAGTGTGAGGTTATAATAAGAATAATGCCATTTCTGTTGTAATTTCTATTTTTAACAATATAATACTGGAGCCCTTTGGAAATTCAATTATTGATAGCAAGAAATTAATTACAGCACTGTGCAACTAATGGTGACACACAAGTGTATACTAACACCATACTTGGAAATCTCTGTACCTTATGATAGAAATATAAGTATTTTAAATCCAATTGTAAATATAGTAAAATTTCATTATCTATAAAAAATAGGGTAATAACTAGCCTTTTCAACTTCATAGAATTTTTATATTAAATGAAATAATTCAATAATATAATGCTTATTTTTCCCAGTACACCATGAAGGAATAACAAGTATTTGCCATTATAACTAATTGCTATTATGAACAATAATATGCATTTTATGAAGTGCTATTATATATACTATTTAAACTGTGAGCGAGATAGTGCATTTTTTGTTATTGATTTACTTATAAGGAAATCAATGATTAGGGAAAAAAAAATTTGGCAGAGTTCATTTTCCACTTAGTAGAGAGACAGTATAGTATAGTGGTAAATTATAGACTTACTTTAAAGTTGGCTCTCCAAAGTTTCCTGATCATTGGAGGTGTGCCCTAGGCTATTTTACTTAATCTCGTCATTCCTCAATAAATGAGTTCATATTTATAAAGTACTTATGAGAATTTCTGGTGATATCAAGCCATTTATATGTGTTTGCTAAATAAATAAAATGGAACAAAAAAGTTAACTTTGGTTAAACCTTTATTGAGTAATCAAATTCACTTCTTGCCTGGTCTTTTTTCTGAATCTACTTCCTCCAGGTTGTCATAAAAAAGCATTGACTCCTTTTAATAACTCATGATCTTTCTTCTTTCTCTTGAATTTTGGTCCAAGTCTCAGAAGTATGAATCCAGAGGAGCACAAGTCAATAAGAGCAGCTTCAGGTTTCCATGAAATCCATGCCAGGAGTAACACCTATCCAAAGACCATACACCCAAGGCAGCATGGATGATTTCCAGCTTCCCTGAGGATCTAGGAGCTCTGTAATGCATCGCCTCCTATGCAGTTCATTCCAGAAAACAAAAAAATTTCCCCTGCCTAATATAGAATCAACCGTATTCCATAGGTAAATTGTTTCTCGTATTTTGGGATCCTTCTTTGCACAATGTCATTATGATCCTCATCTGAATATTTATTTATTTTCTTAATGAGGGCCACTGTGAATCTCAGAAGCATTACTCAAAAGAACAATCACTTTAATTTTGCCAAAGTTTCACCTGTCTCCAAGGTGTTCAAAAAAAAAAAATTGATGCAAGATTCATAATCATTCTTCTCAATATTTTTATTGCCCCAAATAGACTATTAAGATTGATTAGTGATACAGTCACTAATAGATACAAGGGGCATTTTTTTTTGCCAAATATTTTCTGACAAGCTTAGATATTCAGAATAGTCCTGGGATCAGGAAAGGAAGACGTTGTGAATATCATTTGATAATACGGGAAAAGAAGAGGTAGTAGAATAAGAATCAGAATTCTGAGGACATAGGTAATATGAGTAAGGGATTTTAATAATTCTACTCACTCCACCAATATGATAATCATTTTGATTAAGTTTAGGATAACTCCCAATTGTTATATTATATTTAGTGGTTCGTTCCAATAAAATCATGTTTCAATTATTCAAAAGAATGCTCTCTAACTCATAAATATTTATATTGTCATAATTATTAAATGTTATTGCTATACTAAAGTCTAACTATAACATGATAAAACTATATTTTTCATTTTAAAATGTGATCATAATGTACTGTTTGAAAGTTTTTAAACTTTATGACTTCCCTCTATAGACTGGTAAGAATTCTTGTTTTATTATGATGCTATTAGCTAGTTAGTCTATCTCTTCTCTTTAGGACTTTGTAAAAAACTCTCTGAAGAGTCCTAGTATATTATAGAAGGAAAATTTTCTTTACTATGAAAGAGTCATTTTACTTTTCACTTTCTTAAGTGCAATAGAGTTATTCAGAACCATTAAATAAAGTCAGGAAAATAGATTAAATGTACTCTTAAGGCTATAAAGGAAATGTGCTAATGTTGATATCTGTCCTTCACCAGAGGCAAGTTGCAAGATTTTGAAAATACAGTGACAATTTGTGTTAGGATTAGTGAAGCTAAGTCCAGTTTCCTGGATAGGATCCAAATTAGATAATTACATTCTTTCTCCTTATGTCCCTATAGTAATTTTAGTTGAGTGGTGTTAGAGCTCAACTATTTTTTTTGTTGTTGTTCTGTTTTCTATTCATTTAGTAATCAAACTTAAGAAGAACCATTAAAATTTAATTCATCTTGGTTTTCTTCTGTGTATCAAGGGCTCAATCTGATCAAATGGTAGTTATATGTAAGAACAATATTCTGAAGTTTCTTCTTATAGCTTCAAATATTAAGCACTAAAAGAATGAGTAAAGGGACAAAGAAAAGTACTTTTGATGATCAAAACAAAACAAAACCTGCTCTCTGATACTTTTTTCAGCATATAGTTTCTAAGTATAGTGGACACAGGAAGAAATTTTATTAAATAAGCACTGAGACTATAAATCATATAAACAATTAAAACTTTGTAACTGGTTGTCAGTCATGTCATTATTGGACTAAAACTCCAAATAAGTCCATTGACCTTTTCGTATAACATCAGGAAAACACTTGAGGCAAAGAATTCTGGAATCACTATTGCAATTCTTGTAAGGAATAGATATCTTTCCCTTTGCCTTCTGTCTTAAACTTCACTCGAGGTATGCCATTACCAACTTGACATGCAATATTTATTGTATCTTAACATAATGGGAGGCAACCACTGAACAATCTAAAAAGCTAATTAAAGCTCTGTGAATCTCAGCTAATACTTATGATCCCTTCTGTCACTTGGAATCACACTTACTTCTGGGCCCAAAGTTAGAGTCACATCTTCACATTGAGCCATACTATATTTACTATTACTGTAACATAGCTAAATCTGTTCTGCCTCATTTAAAAAATGTTTCTTTTTGGCATAGAAGTGTTTATAAAATTTAAAATAAAATTAGAAAAGACATTCAAGTATATTAATGTGAGTGTTAAATTAAATCTAATGTGTAAAACATTACTCAGTGGGAAACAATAAACATTGATGTTTGGGTCAGCAAATAGAAAATGTTTACCACAGGATTGTGGGAAGATGGTGGTGCAGGAAGCCCCAGGAATCAATCCCTCCAGCAGAACAGCTATTGGACAGGTAGGAACGGTCTGAATCAATAGTTTTGAAACTGAAGTCTAGTAAAACATTGTGGAGCATCCAGGGAAGAGGAAGAGGAAGAGACTGGTAATTTGTGGTAAATATTGGTGACTTTCATTCTACATGCAGTGACTTCCACTCCCCATGCTTCAGACTTGTGGCAGGCAGCAGTGACGTCTGCAGCCCCAGCAATCTTCTGGTTTCAGGGTGGGATATAAAGAATGAGTTCCCCAAGATCCAAGGGTGTGTGATCCAAACATTAACACTGCTTTTGATCAGGTACTTCTGCTCACTGGAGGCCATCTCTGAGGTTGACCACTGCTTCAACCTACCTCAGGCAAAAGCAGCAGATAGTCTTAGAAACAGTACACTCCCTCAAAGCTACAGTAAACAAAGTTCTGCAGTAACTGGGAAAGTGCAGAATAGAAATAGGAACTTCAAAAGCAATAGGACAAGCTCTGGGTATCCTTGTTGACCCTCTCCCTCCCCTTCCCCAGCTTGGCTTAGAGTGACTTGGGGCTCCCATTGTGAGTCTCTCACCTTGCTCTGGCTATGAAAGATGACCTAGGAAACTTCTTTTGGCTTATACGCCCCAACCCCCAGATTTGCCCTTCAGTCAAACAGCCTGAGGAAAAGGATTACCTGCTGTAATTCCCACAATAGAGCACCTTGGAAATGGAGAAATTTTATATCATAGTGAATAGCCCAGACATTCAAATTCCTTTAAACAGAAGAACTCCTAATGGCTACTAGCAAGCACAAGCCCAGGACAAGACCAGGGTCAGAAAAGACAGAAGGACCCTGTACTTTGAATTTGCTTCCAACTGATCTTCTTAATAGTAGGGCTGAACTCAGATGAAAAGCACTAGCCAAAGCAAAGTCAATTTGCAAGGAATGTGAAAGGTGTTTTTTTGCAATGATTTGTTTGAACTTGTAAGTGCCCAGCACTCAAGGAAATCTCTATCATAACACTAGCTGGGTGAAAAGTCAAGGAACACACAGCTCAGGGACTAAGTTTCAGAGTTAACACTTTAAAATATTAAAATGTACAGTGTAAAACAAAGGATTCCAAGACAAAGAAATAGGAAATGACAGTCCAGACAAAGGAAGAGGATAAAAATTGATAAAACATCAATGAAGGATATAGACTGGACAAACTAGACAATAATTTTTTTTAAATTGTTCCTCAATATGCTCAAGGAAATGTAGGAAAATACAGAGAAAGAACTCAAGGATATCATGAAAACAATGAGTGAATGATACAAGAATCTCAGTAAAGAGAGAGAAATTTAAAAGGAAACAAACAAAACTACCGGAGTAAAGACCACAATAATTGAAATGAAAAATTCCCTAGAGATTGACACCAGATTGGACCTGGCAGAAGAAAGAATCAGTAAACTAGAAGACAAGACTTGAAATGAGACAGGCTGAGGAGAAGAAAGGATTGTAAAAAAGCAAAAAATAGCCTAGAAACTATGAACACCACCAAGCATACCAATATCTGCAATATGGGAATCCAGAAGGAGAATTATAAGTGCATATGCATGTAATAGCAGAGACCCAAAATATATGAAGCAAATATTGATAGATTTGAAGGGAGAAACAGACAATTTTTCATTAATAGTAGGAGACTTCAATATACCACTTTCAATAATTAATACAACATCTAGATAGAACATCAATAAGGAAACAAAAGACTTGAGCAATACTTTGTAAACCATCTAGACCTAACAGATATTTACAGAATGCTTCACCCAACTGCAACAGAATATACATTCTTCTCTAGAGCATGTGGGTATTTCTCCAGGATAGACCATATGTTAAGTCACAAAAAAGTCACAATAAAATTTAAAATATCTGAATCAAACAATGCATCTTCTCTGACCTTGATGAAATGAAGTTAGTAATTAATAACATAGGGAGAACTGGAAATTTCACAAACATGAAGAAATTAAACAATGTACACTTAAACACCAAATGGGTCAAAGAATAAATCACAAGGGAAATTAGGAAATACCTTGGGGCAAATGAAAATAAAAACACAACATACCAAAAATTATGAGATGCAGCAAAACAATGTTGTGATGGAAATTTATAGCTTTAAATGTTTACATTAAAAAAGAAGAAAAATAACAGCTGGTGGATATAGAAAAAAGAAAGAATACTAAACCCAAGGCAAGTAGAAGAAGGCAGGAAAAAGAAATGGTAGAGTAAAGATAAAGGAAAAAGATGATATAAAAATTACAGACAATCAACAAAACCCAAATTTGGTTCTTTGAATAGATTCAATAACATTGACAAAACTTCAACTAGATTGACAAAGGGAAAAAAAAGTGAGTAAACAAATAACTAAAATAGAAATGAAAGGGGAGACATTACTATGACCACAAAGAAATAAGAATTATAAGATGATAGTTTTAAAAACTATATGTCAACCATTTAAATAAACTAAATAAAATGGACCAATTCCTAGTAACAAACAAACTACCTACACTGACTCAATAAGATATATTAGTAGAAGTACTCAATAGACATATAATAAGTAAAGATATTGTCTCAGTCATCAAAATCTCCCAAAAATGAGAAGCCCAGGACCAAATGGTTTCATTGATGAATCTGATCAAACATTCCGAGAAGAATTAGCACCAATCCTGCTAAAACTCTTCCTTGAAATGAAGAATGAAGAAGAGGGAACACTTCCCAACTCATTCCATGAGGCCAACATCAACTTAAAACTAATGCCATATAAAGATAACAAAAGATAAGAAAATTACAGACCAATAATATAAATATAAAATAGACCCTCTCATTATCACCAATTGATTTTTTTTTTGAGGTACCGGGGTGTATTAGTCAGCCAAAGGGGTGCTGATGTAAAATACCAGAAATTGGTTGGTCTTTATAAAGGGTATTTATTTGGGGTAGAAGTCCACAGTTACCAGGCCATAAAGCATATGTTTCTTCCCTCACCAAAGTCCATTGCCAAATGTTGGAGCAAGACAGCTGCCGATGTTTGCCAGGGTTCAGGCTTCTTGGGTTCCTCTCTTTCCAGGGCTGCATTTTTCTCTGGGCTTAGCTCCTCTGTTTCCTCCACAAGGTAATCTGTAGACTATGATGCTCTCTGGGCTTTGCTTCTCTCCACAAGGCCAGCTGTGAACTCTCAGGTGAATGACTTGTCTCTATCCCAGGGCCTCCTCTCCTTCCTCACCAGAACTCCAACATCAAAACTGCTCCAACTCTGTTCTTTGCATGCCTTTTATATTTGATTCCCGCCCCACTAATGGGGCTCAACACCCTACTGACATGGCCCAGTTAATGACCTAATCATAACTTAATCATGCCCAGATTAGCAGACCAGTTTACAAGCATAATCCAATATCTATTTTTGGAGTTCATAATTACATCAAACTGCCAAAGTGCTACATAAAGTGTCAGGGATCAAACCCAGGACCATAATATGTGGGAAGGAGGTGCTCAACCAGTTGAGCTATATCCACTCACCATCAATTGACTTTTGACAAGAGTGCCAAGTACACTCAATTGGGAAAGAATAATTTCTTCAACAAGTCATTCTGGGAAAACTGGATATGCATATGCAAATAAAAAATGTGGATCTCTAAATCATACCATATACAAAAATTAACTCAAAATTGATCAAAGGCCTAAATCTAAGAACCAGGACTATAAAACTCATAGAAGAAAATGTAAGGAAGTATCTTTAGGACCTCCATGGAGGCATGGTTTTGAACTAATCCCTTCCTGTGGGTGTGAGACCTTTTAGATTGGACTATGTCAGTGAAGCATGATTCTGTTGGAGTCTCCACCCTCTTGTTGGGTCTGATATAAATGGAGACACAAAGAGTGACAGAGACAGAGGAAAAGGAAGCCACCATATTGATCCTGCCATGTAAGAGAAAGGATTGCATAAAAACAAAGAACCCCAAATGATGAGAGAGGTCCTGGAGTCTGGAACCAGCAGAGCACGGAGACACTGAAAGAGGCCCCTGAGGGGCTGGACCCACAGAGCAGCTCAAAATTTGGGAGATGAGCCCTGCCATATGCCTGGTGGCTCACAGCTGAACTCCAGAAGAAAGTGGAACAGCTGAGACTGACAGAGAAGGCCAGAAAGAGACAAGCCCTATGCCTGATTGCTCACAGCTGAGCTCTGGGAGCTGAGTCAGAGATGGTGAGCATGGAGGGGATGGCAGAGAACTAGGTAGAGATCTCTTGCCATCTTGCTTCACCACATAGCAGCTGACATCGGTAAGAAAGCATCTCTAATGGTGCCTTGATTTGGACATTTCACAGTCTCAGATCTGTAAGATTTAACCCCAAATAAAATTCCCATTATGAAAGCCAGCGCATTTCTGGTACTTTGTATTGGCAGCCTTGTGGCAAACTAAGGCACCTTCCTTCAATCTTAAAATCCTATATATGCATTGTGTTAGACAATTCCATCTCTTTCTGTCTCCCTCTGTCTCTATGTTTGTGTATATGACTGTGTGTGTGTATGTGTGTATAAAATATGTAGAGCTATCAGGCAAAGAACTTGATTCAGGCATATCTTGGTACAATCCTGGTTCCAACCTCTGAGTCCTTTAATAGCTTCAGTTTCCCTGAAAACGTTGATTATAATAGCACCTATCTTACCAGGATGCTCTGATTATTAAAAAAAATAATGCATGTTTAGCGCAACTCAACCTCCTTCTAGTATAAGTATTGTATAAAGATTATGCACATAGCTAATAGAGATGATTGATAGCAGTTAGATTGTTGATAAAGTTCCTCCATGATAATAAATATCTCAATGATTGTGTTTTTATTAAAATTGCAATATGAAATTAAACTTAAAAAATCATTTTGTTTATTTTGACTTCATTATTTCAACACTGTTATTTAAAATTCAGTATGTCTAAAATATATGTCAAAAGGCTAAAATAAACAGATGTTACCATTGCCTTGAAACAAGTTGTAATTTAGTTATGAGTAAATTGTACCCATAAATACATGCATATGCACATACCTCACACCAAATAATACCAAAAATAAAAGCAACACACAGGAATAATATTTTTTTAATCTACTTAACAAAAGACATTGTGTACAGATAAATTAGTTGAGGGAAAAGACTAAGAAGTGACTTTCCATTCTGTTCTCAAATAGAAACTTTATGCTCACTATAGAGTTTTATTTATTCAAGGAAAAATACTTGAAATAAATGACATAAAGCATATTTGGTGAACATTGTTGGTTTTGTGTCCCATTTTATTGGTCAAAGGATTGGAGGCTTTGAAACATCTATATTATTTTGTGTGGCAATTAGATGAAAAGTTATTTCTTTACTTTTTTGTTCCATGTATTGAAATTTCACAAAGTTCACTGCTGAGCAGCAGTTTGCTGTTCTTAATGAAACTTGAAAGTTAGTGACCTGACTCCTCCTTTTTGATTCCCTCTCATAAACTAATTCAGAGTAAGAACCAGGGAGATTATTTGAAGTTCATTATCTTTCAATGGTTCTGACATAGAGTATACAATAATAAATTCAGTTTAGTAGTATTGACCGTTTATATTTTATTTGGGTGTGGGTCTTGAGCTTGAAGACTTACTTCTTAAATAGCACCATTGAGGTCAAAACATCGATGCAGATTAAGTTGCTATTTTTCTTCCAAACTCTCTCATAGATTACCACCATTAAAAAGATGAAGAAATCAAGATCTCTGGCCTTACAAAAGGTAGGCATTTACTACACATCCTTAAATTCATTCAGTTCCATGGTCAGTGAAGACCGAACGGCCATCAGCATTATAATCAGTTGGCGTGATGTAAAAAAATAAGAATATGAAAAGCAGACTCTTTCATGATACTGTATTTATTTTCAGTTTCAAGTAATAGAACAAAGTAAAACTAATAGAGTCCTTCATTAATATCTGAAATAGCAAACTAACAGGTATCTCAAATACATGACCATAGGAAAATTATTTGGGATGCAGATTATAGAATACACTAATTTCCAGTTTGAAGAAATCTCAAACATCATGAAGCCAAACTCCTCCAGATGAAATTATATAATAGTGTCTATATAATGGGGATTTTAGGGTCTCCTTATCTGACCACGAGTCTTGATATGGTAATGGGATGACATGTTGGAAATGTTGGATAACTGATCAACTGCAAACAAAGATGTAATTTTAATATTGCAAAATTGAACCAGTAACCCTTACATTAAAATAAATCCCTGTTCTTACTCGTTTGTAACAATCATCTTACTTGTAATTAGTACAAAAGAGATAATAGATTGTGTCCCTACCATTTAAAAAGCATTCATTCTCTTTTCCTTCTCACTTCTATTTTCCAATTCTCTAACTGATATCTTGATTTATTTGTTCTACATTTTTCGGTAACTGTTTTCCTAAAAATTACGTTTATATATTTTCATTTTCTAGCATTTTTCAATTTCTCTTTTCTAATAGATCCTCTTTATTGCCTTCCTGTCTAAGAGACTGTTGACAGATTCTCACTCTTATTAAACTACCTATTTTCCTGAAGCCTCAGGTAGCAACAACAGCAATGGTCTACTCCATAAAAGGGAAAATGAGATCCAAACTTTTCTTAAATGCAACAAGAAGAGAAAAGTTTATTTTCATTTTCAGACCTCAGAATCATCTGGCATTTCTCCATAGATTTACAATGGAAAAACTGATTTGGAGCTTCCACCAATGTATTCCCCTATGCCCCCTGCAGAAACAGTAAAGAGCTTTGAGAGTGTGAGATCACTTCCCATATCTTTTTAAATTCCCTACTTTTTCCACTAGATCCATCATTCATATCTATGAAGGATGGAAGATTCTCATTTTCCATGCTTTTACTCTACCACAGTGCCCTCAAGGGAGTAATTTGCAGTAATAGGGGCTCTAGAGTGCCTTTAAATTTTCTAGCAAGCACAATCAGCACACCCAATGGAAGGCATGTCATATTCTGCTCCACCAGAGGTTAGGCAGTTGGCCTTGTGCCATTTGCTTAACATGCTAGGCCTGAGGTAGTACAAAGTAATTTATTTTCTGTCATTTGTTATGCTTAGGTAATATGCTTTTACCATTTTGCCTTCACTTAAAAGGCTCTCTTATATTCAATGTTGATTGTGTGCATTTGAACTTCATGAATAGTGGTCTGAGATTAGGTTATTTATATTTACAAATTGACTCTTTTGAACTGTGAACAATATTTTGAACTGTACTTCCTTTTATTCCACAAACATAAGGGCATGGGTGTCAGTGTGATCCATTCATAAAGTATTGAATGTTTAGACTAAAATTCCATTTAATCTAGGAACTAATTTCTAGACTTGTGTTTTAATGAGCATTCTGTCCATTAGCATTGCATCACTACAAAAGCACTCTAGAGATTTATTGTATATATTATTCAATCCTTTCATTGTATGACTATATAAGTGTTGAAGATCAAAGGTTGCCCTGGGATGAAGTTATGACTGCACAACATCGGCAAATCAGATAAAACTGGCATGCCCAACAAAGTCTATGTAACATGGAGAAATATAACAAGGAAAAGAGATGTAACTTACTCTTCATTCAGCATATTAAATGGAAAGGAAATGACCTGATTTTGATTCCAAGGAATCCACATTCAAGGAAGCACTTTAACCATATATACTTCAATTTTGGTAATTAATTTATACCACAAAGCTCAAACAAATGTATTTATAAGTAATTAATTTGAAATGATAGCAGTTTTACCTCTACGGTCTAGTTAAAATTAGCTAAATGTATTCCCCTCACATTTGTTTTTAGGAACTTACATTCTTAGTGGCACGGATTTATTTCAATGCTCTCATTCCTGGACAAATACTTATATAATCTTTATACACAGGGTCATAAAATGTCACACTCTCCAATGTCCCACTATGGTATCATGTTTCTTCTCTGTTGGCATTTCTTAGTTCTAATTTCTCTCTCTTTCTCTCTCTCAGTCTTGTTTTCTCTCACACACATACATGCTCACACACACACAAAGAAGACATATATATGCACACACTGTTTATTACTACCACTCTTCTTTGCCACTTGTTTCTAGATTGAATATTTTACTGTTTACTTGACATTACCAAGGTCTATTGTTGAAAAGTAATAGTTGTAAAAAAAAATTTTTTTTGATGCTTGTTATTGAATCTTAATTTGAATTCCTTTAATCTCTTCATACAAAAAGTGCCTTAAAATTATTGGTAGACCAAAGTTTATATGGCCATAAATGTGGCTGTGCATGGCTGAGGGGATTAGCAGAATGATATAAGACTAAAGGAGTGTGAAACCACAAGTGAAGACATACCATGACATAAAAAAAGTAAAAAAGGCAGAATCCATGTTTTATTTTCCCCATACAAGTGCAAGCAATAAATTGTTTGAAATTATGTTCATCATCAAAATATCTACTCTATAAGAAACTAACTAAAGTTCCTTTGTTGCTGCTATAAATTACCTCATATTTTCATAATTTTCCATTTTTCAGGTAAGTTTGAAAAGTCTCTTTTTCTTTTGTACTGAAACCAACCTGGAACGACATCCAAAAATTCCTATTCAAGCACCTATTTTGTGTTTAACTCATCTTTTGAGATGTGTACCTACAATTAAAAAAAAAAAAAAAACATTTTGATGGTTGATATGGATCTCTATTTGCATGTTACAGAAACTAACTTGAGCAAAATTAATGAAAATGAGAGTTTATTAAGAGAAGTCAGCAGTCTTCAACAGAGTATCTCAAAGTACATCCAGGGAGTTAGAAAGAAAACAGAAAGCAGAAAGCGAACCAAGAATGCTTCTTTCCCTCTTTCATCTCTGCTTCTCTCTAGTCATATGCTTTGTTCTTTTTCTGAAAATTGACTTCCTCTGCTTTGCAGCAAAAGAGAACTAGCTAATTTGTTCTCTCTAGCTCTCCTGTCTCTTTTTCACTTTTTCCTCCACCATTTTTCATTGCAAATATCTAGGTTTCAGGTGATGATTATTCCATCTTGGATTTGGTCACGGCCCTTTATTTCAGTCAAATAAGCTTGAAGAGGTGAGCAGGATTTCTTTGTTCAGAATGGTTGCCGGGGGCTATGGTATGGATAAAGTGGACAGGAAGAACGGCGATTACGAGCTCTGCAGCCAGTTCAAAAGTTACCACTGCAAATGAGATGGGTTTCATGCCACTTTATAAGAAAAATTTATTGATCTGACTTCCCCTTGAGTCAGAAAATTGAATAATCATGTGCAGTAATGAGCTTTCAAGATTGCCTAATTTTAAACAAAGAAGTCTATAGTAAACAGAGGTTGCTCAGTACTTACAAGTATTACAAGTTGTTTATACTGAGTCTTTAGCCCAGCTAACATCATTAATGAAAAGTTGTTCATGGAGAAGATTGAGAAGGAAAGATGAATTTCTTAAGGGCTTCCATAGACAAAAGATTATTACATAAATTTAGAAAACAGTAAAGTCATTTAAGGAGATAGAAATTTTTGAGATCTTAACCAAAAGTGCCAGTTTAAATTAAGTGGGAAGTGGAAAACGAGACGTATCTGGGGCAAATACAATATTGGGAGGAAAAAAAGTGGATTGTGGAAGGTAGGAAAGGGGCAAATAGATGAGAAACATGGTGGTATTTATTAGTCCCATCATTTTGTTCAAAACATTGATTTAATTTCCATCTTCATATCTGCAGGGAGGGATGCTAGTAGTATCTAAAGTCTTAACATTGCTGTTATGATCAGCAATTGATTTCATTAATTGCACTTCTGACCATTACAAAGTTTAAACTTGGGTAAAGACATAGTGTGATTACTTGAACCAAGTGAGAATTAAAAGAATCAGGGCTTGATGGATGAAATATATTCTAATATGTATATTAATTTCACTCAAATTAGTCTCAATTCTCAGATGAAAGTATAGAAATTCCTTTATTTTAGCTTAAATAAAACTATAGAACAGGCATGAAAGGGTAAGTGGAGGCCAATTAATGCCCAGAAAGACTGATGGATATATAAGTACATTTGGAATTAGGGTACAAATACAAATACAGTGAAGATTAAGAAAATGCCAGGAGAGAAACAAATGTCATGAGCAAAAGCTCAAAAGTGGAAACAAGGAACAAATAGGAATACTCTATAAAGCAGACTGACAAATGTGTGGACACTAAAATAAAGGCTCTTAAGGCTAAATCATAGAATATTAGAGACGTTCTAGACCAAGTACTTTCTTTTACAGGAAACAGAAGTAAGGGATTAGAATTTACTCCATTAAGGTCATGCCACAAATTAAGGTCAGGTATAATATTAGAATCCATGGTTTCTTAGTTCCTGATCCATAATTTCTAGAGATATGACCAAATGCTTGCATGTATATGTGTATGTGTGTGAGGGAATGCCTACCTTTGTATGTTTTAGTGACAAGAACTTGTTTGGGACTTCACATTTTGGAGAAAGAGAAAGGTTTGTCTTAAGATTTTTAAGTTGCCATTGGTTTCCACAGTAACTATGTAAAGAATTCAATATTTTCAAACACTACCTTAAAATGAACTGATACTCATAGAATTTCTCCTTTTTTAATTCAACAAATAAAATGTTTAGTAAACAAACTAAGATCTGGAAAGATGAATATATTTCCTCAGGATAAAATCATAGGTTGATGTCAATGCCTTGACTAGACATTTGATTTAATTCCATTGCTAAAATTGCACCTTCCAGAGTATTGGCTAGAAAAGAGCTTCAAAGAAAGATTCATTTTGGTTTCTACGAATGTAAAAGTACACAACTGTGCATGCCAGAAGAGTGAATGTGGAGAAGGTATAAGCAGATCATAGTCATGGGACTTACATAATTACATTTCTACTTGCTTATTTAATACATGACTTTCAATATTTCCCTATATGAACTAGTATTAACATTGCAATAATTCTAAAATTGACCAACCTTTCTAACCACATAATGAGACTAACTCTTCCTTCTTTCAGTAAAGGAAGCAGGATTTCTTTAAATGTAGCCAGCAGCTAGTCACTGATTTCTCCTTCCAACTCAGAATTGCACATAGCTTGTCAGTGTGGTTTCTTTTTCTTTCTCCCTCCCTCCCTCCCTCCCTCCCTTCCTTCCTTTCACAAAGCCTTGTATTTGTTTGTTTATACAAACTTTATCCATAATAGCCAAAAAGTGGAAACAACCCAAAGGTCCATCTAATAGTGAACAAACTACAGTGTTTCCATACAATAGATTACCACTCAGGAATTAAAAGTAATTAATTGCTAATATACACAGCAATATAGATGAATTGCAAAAGCATTATGCTAAGTGAAAGAAGTTAGAGAAGACTACATATGATATGATTCCATTTAAATGAAATTAAGAATAGGCCAAACTGTATCTTCAAATATGTTGTCCAGGACCAGGAAATGGGGAAAGCAATTGACAGCAAAGGGGCAAAAGGGAACTTTCTAGAGTTATAGAAATGCTGTATATATTGATTGTGATGGTGATTTTACAACTGCATACATTTGTCAAAACTCATTGTATTTTGTGGTTAAAATTGGTGAGTTTCTTTTTCAGGGTTAGCCAACTATAAAGGCACTTACTCTACTGGGGAAGATCCGAGAGTACATGTACAAATTCTTTCTCAATTAGACTACTCCTCCCTTCCCCTCCCCTCCCCTCCCCTGCCCTCCCCTCCCCTCCCCTTCCCACCTCTCCCCTCCCTTCCTTTCTTTCTCTAAGTAATTACACAGCAAAGAAGAACAAACCCAAGCCCCTAGGAATGCAGTTGGCTAAGAAAGATAAACAAATTTCTGCCTTGTAAAGTGACTTTCTTAAAGATTCAAGTGAAAAACATAAAAAACATCATGACCATAAGGGGGCAGCTAAGACACAAAGGGGAAATAATACATTAGGCAGTATTGAAACTTTGCCCAACAGGGAAACACTGGTTTGTCTGAGAGCGAGCAGCAAAACACTAACTCTACACCATTTGAAATCAGATAATAATATTATTGATGCCAGGTTTACTTACTTCTTTTATCTGCTCAACTTATTAGTTTTTTAAGAGAGAGGTAAAATAAAATGGTTTGGGCAAGACCTTAATAAGGAATCAAGATAGGCTCTAAACTACTGAAGGACCGTCCTCCTGAAATACTAAACTAACCGGATGGCAACCCACTGGATGATTCTACTATTTACATATTACACATGTTTATTTTATTCAGTTATGACCCTCACTTCTTCAGGCTTCCTTTTGAGAAGATGAGAAGTATCGATCATTTTATTTAATCTGTATCCCCCCAATAAATGTGAGACAAATGATGGCTTGATCTAATTGCAGCAGTTCGTTTAAAATCACCCTGAAACATGGAAAGCATTATAGATAGCAATGCGTGAAGAATTATTACTCACTAGAAACAAATGGATCTCATTTTCTTCATTCTTAAGTGTTCTGTATTGTTTACCTCTGCATACTTTCAAATCTGAAATATGACGAACTCCTTTGTATGCTCAAGTACTACATGGCAGAGGCATCTTCCAAACAAGGGCTTGTGCACTTCAGCAGCTCGGCAGAAAACAGGTTTCTCAATAAAAACCATTCCTGAATAGTCTACTCATTAATGATTTTTATTGCATTCTGAAAATGTGCCAGATCCTTCGTGGAACTCATTTTGAGAATGAAAAGCACAATACATGGAAAGGTTGAAACCTTATAAAAGGCAAGCCTTTTTTTCCTTTTATCCCTCCCACTGAGGCACTTAAGAATATAGAACTATAATATCTCCTTTTCATGCATCAACACATGATGTAATGTAAAATATAAAGTTATTGAGAACAGGTGAAAGGCAGTTGCTAGGTCTCTAAAAATCTTCTAAAAAGGTAAAAATAACAAAGTGGAATTTTAGTCTCCGGACTTAACCCTTTGTTTATATATGAAACAAAGAAGGAATTCTTGTAAAATAGTTTTTATTCCCCCTGGAGAAAACAAAGCTATTGGGTAATAGGTTATTCTTCAGATAACATCAGCACAACGTTAAATCTGCAATATAGGAAATCAACAGAATTCATTACTTGCCATTTAATATAAGGTTAGGAATTTCTGTGGAGAAAAATCAAACTGTATATCTGTATATATCTCATGTGTCACCATGCTTGTTCTCCATGTTATTCTTTCCTTATTTTGTAAGCACTTTAGGTGCAATAATTGTGTCTGTTATAGAGTATATCTTTCCAAGAATGCTATATATAGGTTAGTAATAAATATTAAATAACAATAGCCAGAAGAGCCTGGAAGCAAAATTTTACTTCATTTTAAAAGCCAGAAATTTCATACACCAACATACATACAAACAATATTTGTATTAGTATAAAATTTTATTTGTATTAGTATAAAATTTAAATCAATAAATAGATTTAAATTATAATACATTTTCTGAGTGGAATTAGCATGTTACTTTGTTCTTTAAAAATTGCATATTCTTTCTCTTTTTATATCTAAAATTATTCTCAAAATGTAAACTTTTCATATTGAGGTTCAAAAACATAATCACCTTATGAAGTCACAAAAATGATTCTTAATGGGGAAAGTGTTACATCTATTTATAGTACTCAGATGTACTTGATTATTCTAGATAGAGAAAAATTCTTTTAAAAATATGCCATATAAATCTCACCTGATCATTTTAGCCTTCAGAATAAAGACAAGCAAATAAGACATTGACAATGGTAACATAGTCTATAAACCATGATGAAGTTAATATGGTTCAAAGGATATTTTAGGATGTTTTGTAAATGAAAATCTGCAGGTTTGAGTGTTCATTATATTAGATATGTTTTCATCACAAAGTTTAAAATTTCAGCAACATAAATCACTGGATGTGCAGGTCTCTGTTAAATTTCCTTAAGAGTATAAAAATAGAGGTGAATAGTAATAAAAGGTGGAAAAACGGAAGAGGATGATGGTAATTATGATGATGAGGAGGAGGAGGTATCGTAAATGAAGAGTCAGGACTTCAGGACTACCAAGATATCACTAACGTATTTCTCTTATATTAGGTAGGGAGAGCTTAAAGGAGGTGCTGACTTTTAAGCTGATTCTTAAGTAAGGAATACATTCCAATAAGCAGGAAGTCCTAGGTGTTACAAATGGCTTGAACATAACTAGAAATGACATAAAGGAATATGAAGGGAAAAAATAATGCCATTTCGATAGAATGGCACCTTAAATATATTGGTTTAATGATAGACAAATACCATTTATTATAATTGTTTGAGGTTAGCCCTGAGTTGTGATAGAAACTTGACCCAATATGTAAGAATTACTCTTTGGTGTTTAATTTTAACTTTTATATTTTGAATAAAAAGATTTCTATTTTCCTTATCACACCAAGTGAACTGGTATATGTAAAGTCTAGATCAATTTGGTTTGAATTTATATAAACTAAACAAATTTTTTGTTAAGGATTATTCAAGATTTGTGATTAAAACAACAGTAACAACACTGAGGGCATTTTATAAAGATGCGTAAGAACTGATATTTATTCCATTCAACTTAGTAAGCATTCATTTGAGGTTAACATAACATTTCAATACAGTGACATCTATTATCTCACACTTGTACTATTTGCTAAGTATCTGTCATAATTTCCTGGCTACTAAACAAAAGCCCTACAATGGGTTGGCTTAAACTATGGAAATTTATTGACTCATGGTTTTAAGGCTAGAAGAAGTCCCAAAATGAGGTGTAAGCAAGGTCATGTGTTCTCCCTGATGACTGGAATTCAGGAGCTGGCTGCTTGTGGAAATCCTTGGTCCTTGGCTTTTCTTTCATAAGGCAATTCACCTGGCAAAATCTTCTTTCTTCTTCTGGTTCTACTGACTTCTGGCTTTTTCCTGTAGCTTTCTCTCTCTCTGTCTGAATTTCATTCTATTTATAAAGGATCCCAGTAATCTGTATTAGCATCCTCCCTCATTTGGTTGGGCCATACCTTCGCTGATGTAACATCTTCAAGAGATCCTATTATAACCACCAGAATGTGAACCACATCAAGAACATGCCCAGTCTGGGGTACACAATTTAATACTGCAGTACTTTTAACAGCATGTTACTGTCTTGCTCACTACCACATGACCAGAGCCTATCACATTGCCTGCTACGTAGAGGAGGCTCAGTACTTATGATAAATTAATAAAGGATTTAATGATTAAAAATGTAATGAACTCCACTCTGCATTTTGAAGATTAGTATTTTCTAAGCCAGTAGACCCCAAATGCTTTTGATCATGAACCCTTTAAAATAATGTCAAAAACGTAACATTATCAAATATTTCTTGATTAGATATGTATTTTTTTCATAAATTTAAATAATTGTATAGGATAAAGCTTCTTTTATATAATAAATGTTGATTAAAAACCTATTACATTATTTTAAAATGTATATCTATTGGAATATAAATGCCAGAGTGATATTTATTTTCTCCTTTAATACAAATTTATGTATTCTTTGAAAAGTATTTACTGGGCACCTGATATGAATCAGTCATTGTTCTAGGCACTTGGGGTACCTCACTGACCAAATGTGATCAAGGTCTTTGCCTTTATGTTCCAATTTCTATATAGCTTAATCCATTGTCTTCTGAGTATGTTATATAAGAGAACTAGGAAAACATGCTTTTGTTTATCCTTAGGTAACATATTGTTTCTATGAGCCTGACTCTTAAGAGAACTTCTTCTTTCTTTATTAGAGAAGTTGGGAGTTTACAGAAAAATCATGCATAAAATTCTGGATTCCCATATAGCACCCTATTGTTAACACTTTGCATTAGTGTGGAAAATTTGTTCCAATTGTTGAAAACAATTTTTCATAATTGTACTATTAACTATAGTTCATGGTTTAACCTAGAGTTCACTGTTTGGGTTTGCAGTTACATAGATTTTTTTTTAAAAATTTATTCTGCTACCATATATACAACCTAACATTTTCCCTTTTAGCCACATTCTGATAGATATTCAGTGGTCTTAATTATGTTCACAATATTGTGCTACCATCACCAATATCCATTACCAAAACATTACCATCACTCCAAATAGTAAACCTGTATATTTTATCCTCACCCCATCCCCTGGTAACTTATATTCTAGATTCTGACCTTATGAGTTTGTTTATTCCAATTATTTCATATTAGTGAAAACATACAATGTTTTGCTTTTTGTTTGATTTATTTCACTCAACATGATGCTCTCAAGCATCATCTGTGTTGTCACACATATCAGAATTTCACTCCTTTTTACAGCTGAATAATATTCCATTGTATCTATACCACATTTTGTTTATCCATCCATCAGTTGATGGTCATTAAAACAAACTTACATATCAGTATTTTCATCCAATTAGTTTATGATTTAGAGGAACTTTTCGATTTTGGAACTTAGCTAAGAAAATGTTATATCTTTGACTATTCAGATCCCATTCTCTATTTTCTATATTCTTCATTTTTCTTTTTAATTCAAGTTGACTTTTGCCAGTTTGACATTCAAATAATTAAAGAGAGTGGGAATTTCTCTAGACATATTGGAAAATAGCTCTCTCGGGGTAAAGCTTGTCTTTCTCATTAGAATCTTAAGGCTGGAATTGCTTATTTTGGATATTTGTTGATTTAGATAACTCACATCATCTGGAGGGTAACAATTGGCATTCCAGTGCTCTTGGACCTTTGCATCTTTTTCTGAGTTTTCATATGTATTTTAATGTCAACCTGGATGCCATCAGTTTAGAAACTTCTTATGCACAAAGGCAGATCCCCTCCATCTCACTTGAGGGCTCTTGGTCACTTCTACTCCAGGTAATACTTTGATGACACATTCTGTATGGACTTCACAGAGGACCTAACCAAGTGTGCCTACTCATTTCCTGTCTAGTCTCTGTGCAATCAAGGTGTCTTAACCTGCAGGAATCTATGATTAATAAATCATAGTATTACTCAGGGTGTAACGGAGAACAAGCACATTAAGATGAAGCTCAATTTGAATAATAAAAGAAAAATAAATTCCACAGTAGAAAACTATCATCTCTAGTGTGTTTTTAGCTATAAAAGAGTTCCTAAATGCAGAATTAATTGATTAAAAATAGACCTGTTCATCTTGGGGAAAGACTCTGCAACACCATCAAAATCATATGTCAGAATCATTACCCCATCCATCCCTAAAAGAACTGTGGATATTTACTACAGATACTATACACTGGGGAAATTGATATAACCAGATACCTTTCAATTATTTTATTTTTATTATTTTGAAACAATCTCTTATTTAATAAAAAATCAGGGAAGTTCATTAGAAAGGTGGAACTGAAATATTGAGCAGTTATTTTCATTTGATACCAGGGACTAGGTAGCAAGCTGAGTAATGTATATTTGTGTTTGCTCTCTGCCATTCTTACTTCATCAGGCTCTGCTGTTGGGGCAATACAGGCTAAGACAATCTATCTAGGTAATGAAAATCCACTCAGAGGGATGCCCTTTCTTTTTGGTGGTTTTGCTTCTCTAGTCAATATTACATATTGTCTAAAATTATTTACGCATTAACTTTGCTCATAGTAATCAATATATTGCTAGAAAATCAATCATGGTGCCTCTCTTTCCTCTCTTCCATATTTAGGAGCAATTCCAATTAGAGTCGCTAATCTCTCAGTATAAGAAATATCACATCATGCTTAAGGATTTAAAGTCTTGGATGGTACCTGAGGCAGTTATCCTATTTTTATGGCATTTTACATCTGTTTACTCAACTTATCATAAAACAGTTTCTCCCTGTCAGTTAGGCCCACAGTATAAAAGCTGAGAGAAAATTACACAAATGTACCCTGTTCTATTTTAGTTTACTTTACCTTGAAACATAGTATCCTAGGCACTTATCTATAGTTTTCTCTTTACATGTACATCTCAATTAGACACCAGGATATTAATTTATGTTGTTTTTCAGCCCTATGTTAAATTGTTCTTCCAATAAATACATTTTTTTGCTCTCAAAAGCTTACTTTATTTCCCTTATTCAAGTGATGTTTCAATTTCATACAATCAAATTATTATTAAAATATATATTTTTAATTCTTCCTCATTATCCAATCCCTCAAATTCACATACTAGCTTCACATTCTCCTTACTTTGAAGGTCTGTTTGAAATTATTTCTTAGATTCTTACTCTCAGATGAATAGCTCATATATTTTTTCATTCACTATAAGCCTTTACTCTTTTATGTCACTGAGCATAGCTATAATAGTTGCATTAAAATCTTTGATAATTTTCCCATCAGGATCATCTCAAGGTTGGTCTCCTTGAATGACTTTTCTCTTAGAAAGTATGACATTTACATTCTTTCCCCCAATACATTCAGTAATGTTTTATTGCTTACTGGAAATTGTGATTTTTAAATTGTAGAGACTCTAAATTCTATTATATTCTTCTGAAGAGTGTTAATGTTTTATTTGTTTGTTTTAACAAGCAATTAACTTGGTTGGACTTTCTATCAAATAGCAGCTCAAATCTCAGTTTACTTCTTTTATTCTTTACAAGGAGACTTGTAGTCTTTCTTGGTGCTGACATGGTTCAGAGTCAACCAGAGGCCTGGGCCTCATTTATACACAGGGCTTGAGGTTCCTGGCCTTTGGCTCTCTTCATTTCAGAATTTCCCCCTTACATTTTGCATCCTTGGTTATTGCTCTGAATTTGGCCCTCTAGTACCTCAGACCAGAGAAACTTTTATCAGAATTTTACCTATAAAACATGGCACAGAATTTGGACAAATCTTTCATAATCCCCTTGATCTCTTCCTGCTTTCCTCGAGGATCCTTTCCTATGTGGAAGGAATTGCTATCTTTTTACTTACCATATTGAGTCATGTCTCTTAGAACATTTAAGAGCCAGTCAAACTGATTTTCAATAAAAATGTGTGAGCATTTATAATGTACCACTAAGTAGGAATTTTATTTTCTTTCCATCTATTTAACTGATAAACCATAAAAACAACAGTGAACACATTCCCACATATTTATTTGTTGAGTTACTTAGAAGACAAAATTGGTTAGTATAACATGAAAGAATCTAAAATGTTAAATTGAATGATAAAAGGAAATATTTTTGTTGCTCGTAAATACAACTCTGCACTAACTTCACTGTAAATAATCTTGGAAAATAGAGGAACTCAGAGAGAATGCAATATAAGCCTTGGGCTGCAAATGCCCTGTGTGAATGCCCCGGCACAGAGATAGGTCAAGATGAGGGAACAATGCTGGGAGGAGACCAAGAAAGAATTCTAAGAATTTACTGAACAATGACCATCTTTAATGATGAAAAACCAAGAGCCTATTGCTGATTGCATAATCATCATCATAATTTTTTAATGCTAAAACAATCCACGTGAATCATATAGATTATTATTTTCCAGCCGTACCTTCTCCAGCTTACTCTCCTTTGAGATAACAGGCTGCTTGGCATTAGGATATGTCACTGGGTAAAAGGCATCACTGAAGTGTTCATGTTCTAGCTGGACAATTCCTTGTAGGGATTGTGGTTGACAGAATCCAAGGATTAGAAAGGGGGCAGAGGAAGACCATGTTGAAATGCATATGATGTTTAATATGAGGTACGATTAATTCAAATGTTCACTTTATCCATTTAGTGAACAGTAAGGGCATTCTGCTTTTTGATATGATTACCAATATTGAAATTGGGGGGAAGTGTTAAATTACATGATAAATAAAATTTAATAAAATATATTATACTGAATTGTTCACCTATATTTATATCTTATTACAAATGGAAGATATTCATTGCCAAGCAGTTTCAGTCTCTTCTGTTAAGCTGTTCTTAATTTCCTGCCTTAAGACCTGCTTTGCATCATAACTGCTAACATCTGAATCACCTATCCACTGGGCATATCAGACAGAGTCATTTTGCCTGAAATTTATTTTTACTGTTGGGATTTTCTGCTGGGGCTGAAGTAACTTTTTTCGGCTCTGATAATTTTTTCCCTCTCTGAAGCTTCACTGGGCTTGCGATTCACTCTTCCGTGGTCTCAGAATGCCAAAGAAGGAATTCTTTACTGACTCCTTCCCTAGGGCAGTCTGAGGCCCACAATTTAATTCAAATCATTTAAACTGTAATAATTGGAAACTGCAGGGGGCTAAGACAATTTGTTATATCTGCATACCTGTGAAGTAGAAATTATTAAATTGTGAAAGGCAAGTTCTAAACAAGGATGGTTTATTTTGTCTTGTTTGAAATAAATTCTCAGGAATCAGTAACAGCAGGCTAGGTAAGACATACCGGTTCTGGAAAAATGCAAGCTCTTAAGTAACCAGGAAAATTTAAAAAGAGATACACAGAGAGAGAGACAAGAAGATATTTGTAAAACAATCACACACATATACACACAATAGCACAACCGGGTCACCTTAGAGATTCAAATTACACTTTAGTCACAAATTTGTTGTTGTCTCCTACAAATTACTTGACTTTCATGTTTGACACTTCCTGTCTTGGAATAATTAATAATATATAATTTATAAATAGATTGTTTCATAAAAACTAAATTGTTCGATGGGAAGAAGCCAAGGTGACTAGTGTTGAATTTTGAAAAAGTCATGCCTAGCATGCCAATCAAAGCAGAACAGCACTCTAGAAAATGGTGACGTGAATGAAGAATATCCATACCTCAGAGAAGCAGTACCTGAAGGACAGCACCAAAAACGAAGAACTGAAGAAGGTACTTAGCTTTATTGGGTCCAGCTTACTGTGTGAAGTGAGAAATAATTAAGGAAGAGGAAATGGAACAATCAGCAAGCCCATTCAGAGAGAATTCCTTCTAAGTGGACATGCTGCAATGTCTTATAATAGACCTGGAATACTTTGATAGGATGCTCTTCTGAGGATAATAAAGTCCTAAACCATTGACAGGAAAGTAGGTTGGCTTTAGATTCTGACTCTCAGTGACTGCCAAATTTCTTTGGATTTATGCTATAATGAAGAGAAATTTGGGAGTATTATTAAAAAATATATGTACGAATAGAATCCTGTGTAGCTTGCTATACAAGTTTAAGGTTAGAAAGTACAGTGGAAATCACTAACAAATAAGAAGTAATCTCCAGAAGTCCTCCAAAAAATAAGGAAGTTCCAAATGTCAATAGTTAATCTCATATTTATAATGAAATTTTTCATTGCATAAGTTCAATGAGTTTATGACATTGATTTTACCAAAAGGGAAACTGAAATAAAATAATTATTACAGGATCTTTATATGGTAATTAATATCTCATTCCAATATCACTACACATTTCTTTAAATTACATATCTGTTGCAAACAAACAAAATCCTAATTTATGCAATAGATGTTATTTGATTATAGGCAAGACTGTATTTTGATAAAGTGAACCTTCAAAGCTATACTATCATTAAAAATGAGTATTCAGTATTCTTAAATAATATGTACTTTGGTGATCTTGACTGACATGAGGGTGAAAGCAAAGCTGTCATGATTATATTTGGAATTTTTTGTCTCTAAGAGCTCCCAATGGGAAACTAATTCTGCTTGTTCTTTCTCAAATACTGTATTGCTTGAGGACTTTGACAAACTGTGTAATGAAGGGTTTAGTCTACAGTAATGAATGTCACGATCCTAACAATAAGATACAACAAACAATTTGAAGTGATGTAGTGAATACTGACTTTGTTGTAGAATACACACAGAGTCTGACTGGTCTAAATAATTACTAGAGTTTGGCAGAGATACTGTATGCACAGCCCACCGTGATGGCACCTGCTGAGACTTTGCATTATTTTGAAAAATAATAGGTTCTTCCAAAGGAGCAAATGCTTTATAGCACAGTAATTGAATGCAAGCATCAATACCCTTGGTTTCTTTGTGTTCTTGAGAATCTCTTTATTTAGGATTTTGTTTTGTCAGCCATATTATATTTTAAGGATTGCCCATTTGTCTCAGCATTACTCTTTGTTGAAAACTTTCAGAGAAGAATTAGTAGTAGACATTTTGGGAGATGGATTTGCAAAGGATAAAATAACTGCCTTTAAGAGATTATATGTGTGTGTGATAGGTGTGTGTGTATAGATATATGTATATATTTAAATATGTGAATTAACAAGCAAATGGGGCATAGGCATGTTTATGCAATGCATCGATTGTGGGCTTGTAGTGTTCATTATTGTACAGTTTTGATTGTTTATCTTTTCAACATTTTATGCTCACCTTCCCGTCTTAATTGCACATACTCTTGTACTAGACAAAAGAGGAAGTATACACAATTGCAGTGGATAGATGATCATCTGGGCTATATTTAGGCTGCCCCCAAAAAATAATATGTTCTATTTTTTTTTCTCTCTTCTTTATTGAAAGATGAAGAAGGCCACAGGAAAACCATTTTACCTGCTTCTTTTATTTCAATCAAATGGTGTGAGAGACTGTATATTCATAATAGTATCCCAGGTACTGTCCCTACTGGGTTATGGTTTGTCATTTGAATGGATTAGACCACTGGAATCTGCCAGATACAGCATTAGACCTGAATTTCAAGAAAGGACGTTGGTCTGTTTCCCAAATTGTTACATTTTAAATTACATTCCTATTCTGAAAGAAGAGGACACAAATTTGGCATGCTTTATTATTCAGATGGTGAGGACTAGGTCAGATATAGGTCTTTTAGAAAGTGTTAGGATAATGTCAATTAAAGTAGAAGCTTGTTGTAAGATAAAACAGAGCATAGGTAGAGCAGCTGAAACCATTAAAGAAGGAAGGGCTCCAGGACAATTCTGACTGTTGAATTACTTTTCTTGTTTTTTATTTTTTATTAAAGATACTTAGATTACATAAATATTACATAAAAAATATAGGGGATTCCCATATGCCCTGCTCCTTCCCCCTCCCATTTTCCCACATTAACAGCATCCTTCATTAGTGTGGTACATTTGTTACAATCGATGAACACATATTGGAGCATTGCCACTAAGTGTGGCTTATAGTTTACATTATAGTTTAAACTCTCTTCCGCACAATTTTGTAAGTTGTGAAAAGAAATGTAATGGCCTGTATCCATCATTGCAACGTCATTCAGGACATTTCCAGTGTCCCCAAAATGCCCCCATATTACAGCGATGTTTTCCCCTCTCCCTCCTCTTAGAACTTCAGGTGGCCACTGCTTCCATTCATGTAACACCCTGGACTATTCTTGCTCTACCAATTGTCTTTTCTGCCTCTCAAATTTTAGTCATTCCTCTTTACTGCTCCTATATTCCCATGGGATGTGAACTTACTTTTTAGAGTTGGGACTGGCAAGTAGCAGATGTTATTTTCTTTCCTTCATTGAGTATGAAACTGCAGCATTTCTCCTCCAAAGTACTGTCATTATTTACATGAAAGCAACACAGTAAAACTTACCAGCTGGAAATATCCCCAAATATCACTATTGCACATTACCTTACAATTGATCATTTATCTAAAAATGAGACCTGGCCTGTCATTAACCACCAGTGTACCATATATATATATATATAAAATAGATATAGATGTATTACAAACACACATTACATTTAATCCTCATTTTCATTAAACACATTTTACAGTTTAAGAAAATGGATAAATGAGGCATAAGGCAATCAAGCAACTCAGCCAAGGTCATTTGGCTGAGAAATGGCTAACTTGGGATTTGTGCCAATGCATCGTGGACCATTGTCCAGAATTTAAATTTTAGGCCAAAGTGTTTCTCAGGAGAAATACAAAATGTCAATCAGTGTATTAAAATATTTTTATCTTACATATTCAAAATTATCCAAATTAAAATTACCAGAATGGCCCTCCCTCCATTTCCCCTTCCCTGTGTTTTGTTGTTTGTTTGTTTTTTTAAACCCCTTTTCCTCCTTCCCCTATTTCATCATTTCTCCTGGGAGGCGCTTTCCCCCAGCAGGGGCAGAGCGGGTCTCCCCCGCTGCCTCTCCCCGGCCCCCGCCCCCTTATGGAAAGAGGAAGCCCCATCCCCACCCAGGCACTAGAGGCGGCGGTTGGAGATTGGGACTGGCGGTGCCGGTCTCAGTTCCTAGATCGTGGTGGAACTAATTCGCTGACCCACCCACCCACAGCGGCCCTGCGTCCCGCTCGAGCCCGGCGTGCCGTAGCCCACGTTGCCCCTCTTCTCCCTCCTCAGTCAGCCGGGTCCTTTTCTTGCGCGCCCTACCGTCGCGCGCAGAGGAAAATGCAGTGGTTATAAGCCGACGGAGGACCCGGTGTCACCATTGTTAGGCCTCCTGCTCTACGGGGGAGGAGGGGGAGGAGGAGAAGGAGGAGAAGGTAGCTGTGTCAAGCTGGGTGGCAGGCAGATCCAAAGGATACCGTGAAGTTACCAGGACTTTTGGAAAACCAGAGATTGCCTTTTCCAATGGAAACCCAGACGTGGAAGGTGAATGTGCCCCAAATGCCTACAAATCAGAATGTTTCTCCATCCCCAGAGAGATGAAGTGATTCAGCGGCCAGCCAAACTCAGGGTAGTCTACTCTGGCAATGGGAGCATGCAAAACCAGGAATGGAGCTGTATAAGGACATAAACCTTAACAGGCTGAATTGAAATGAGCCAGAAAAAAACAAAACAAAAAAACAAAAAAACCACAATTCTTGTTTACTTGTATGGCAAATTATAATTCAGCATTATTTAAACACTTAAAGACCAAAAGGAGTGTCCCGGCCTGCGGGACAAATCAATGGCGGCGACGAGCTATTCAGCGAAGGAATGAGACTAGACACGGACAAAACAAAAAACTGTGTTCTTTATTCTGCTAACATGGCTTCTCTGCGGCTTCTTCCGCTGAGCGGGTTACAATCAGCTCTTTTATAAGCAGGGAAAGGGGAGGGAAAAGGGAAGTGCCTTAAGTTTAGGTGTCAGTACATGATTGGATAGTTTGAGATCCTAGGCGTGTTCCCGCGCGCGGGAATTTTGTGGTGCGAACTTAGGAAGAAGGAGAAGGAGAAGACAAAGAAAGAGAAGGTAGAGACAGCCATGATAGTTATATTCATACAACATCGCCCCCAACAAAGGAGTATAAAAATGTCAAAATGTTACTTACCCCCATAAATTCACATTCAATGTTTAAAACAAAAGAACATTAACCAGCAAACCTTGTCCCCAGCATCCTGATTTAATTTTCCTCTTGCTTGTTTCTTCATTGAAAACTTAATGAACTTTATGCATGTTGATCTTATACCCTGACCTTCACTGAATAGGAAACCCCCAAAATTAATTTTAGCAATTTAGTGATCAAATTACTTCAGCGTGAAAAACAAGTTCAATCCATGATTCAGATTCAAAGTCAAGTTAGTCTGAAAAGAGAAGGGTACTTTGAAATTACCCCATAAGAATCAGAGGTGGTTAAATAAAAAAGGACCCACATTACCATATTGATTTTTCCTGTTTGTCTCATTTTGATCTTTAGAGCGTAGAGACAAAATTACAATTGTCATTTTTGTTTTTCTTAAGATAAAACTTAGTGACATGTAATTAGAGCACTCTTAGATTTGTTGAAAGCATTTTTGATATTTGTATAAAATTTGTGATAAAGTTAATATATATCAAAGTGCTCATCAAAAAATATGTATGAAACAACTAAAATTAAATTTTGTAACTGATCAGAATTTTCACTCATTTATAATCAATAAGAGACTGTCTAGATGTTGGGGTAGCTCTATGATTTGAGTCTGTAATATGTAATAACTGAATTCAGTACCCAAGTTTTATGTTGTTATTAGGATTTTCTTGAGAAAAGTCTCTCTCCCTCTGACTCTCACCTCCCCCCCACCCCAATATTTTCTTTTTGACTTCTAGATCTTGAGTTCCTTGTGCAGTATGAAGAAGTTATTATCATTAGAAACATATTCTGATGATAAAAGCCAATGGTAAGCAATAAAAAGTTGTCCTTAAAAAAAAATTACCAGATTAAAGCAACAATATGCCTGTATGAATTTAAAATTTATATTTTTGAATGTCATACCCAATAATGGCAAATATACAGGAATATGGATCATTTTCATACATTAAATTGGGTTTCTAAGTCAGATCAATCAGTTTGGAGTACAATTTAACTATATGTAGAAAGATCCTTTAAGTAGGATATTTTGAGTAAATAATGGTTCTTCTAATACTATTTTCCAAGAAAATAATCAGGAACAAATATTTGTGTAGATGCCAAAAACTCTTATTTTTTCTGTATTTTCCTTGCTTTGCCTATTTAATAGAACATTAATTTTGTTGAAGGAAATATGTGTTTAATGAATGATATTCACCATGTATTCTTTACAATTCAAAAATATTAACTATCTAAATGCTCCAAAAAGGGGGTTGTTTACAAAAATTATAGTTTATCTATGTAAGGAATATTATGAAACTATTAAAATGATTGTATTAGATAGAGTTGTCTAGAGAACAGAATCAATAGGATATTTATTATAAGGAATTGACTCATGTGGCCATGAAGGCTGGTAAGTAGGGTGAGCTACAAGCTGGAAACTCTGATAAAGGTGATATTGACGTCCTTTGTCCTAATTCCCCCAGGAGAAACTGACTGGCTAGAAATTCTGGCAAAAACCAATGCTGAAATTGACTCAGAAATTCTTCCTCTGACCTCTGAAGCCCTCAGATCTGGCTTTTAAGACCTCTAGCTGATTGGATGAGGAGACTCTCCACATTGCTGAGTACAATCACCTTTGTTGATTGTAGATGCAATCAACTGATGATAGGTATAAATCCCATCTTTCTCCCAGTAACAAGCAGACCAGTGTTTGACTAAACAACTAGAAAATATAACCAAGCTAAGTTGACACAAGAAAGTAACAGCACAGTGATGATGATAGAAATATGTATGTACTGAAATGAAATTATTTATAAAATATAATGTCATCAACATGGCAATATAAGACATACCCTAAAAAAGTCTCCCTAGAGATTTAGCAAATAAAAGAACAAATCCCACTTGCTTAGCACTCTGGAGGATGCTGCAGAAGGACTCCACAAATGTTGAATTGAAGAAACAGAAAAATCTCAGGAGAATTTTATCCCAGACTACCAGTCAGTTCCCTTTCCCCTACCCCTCACTTGGTTTCATGCAGCTTGGGACTCACACAGAGACAGCACAGCCTGGCTCCCTCCCACCATGGGCAGAGACTGTAGAACAACTCCAAGCAGTGAATTACAACTCCACACATACCCAAGAACAGGGACCTATATCTGTAGTGACTCAGGGTGGAACACAAGTTGTTGAGGAGTGCTGCATAAAAAAGGGTCTCAAGAGGGGAAAAAAAGACCGAGAGACCACAATAGAAAGGCTGGTAAGAACTATTCTGCTCTCACGCAATCCAGTTTTAGTCAACTGGACCACTTAAAGGCAAAACAGATTTTTCTGAAGTGAACCACTTTCTGGATTGACACAATTTGGCTCCCTGTGGTGGAATGGGGGAAGAAACTAGAGGTAGAAACCCTCACACAAAAAAAGTGGTGGTATTAAACTGAACTGCTGTAAGAAAGGGCATGTGCTAGGTCTGAAAGGCATAAGGAAAATGGAACAATGAATGAGGGAAAGAATGTAAACAAATCATAGGAGTTGGCAACAAAAGTTTGCACACACACACACACACACACAAACAGAACAGATCAAGATTCTTGGAGAAGAAACGGAGGAAAGGAAGCTCCCTCCTGGAGATGAAACAATTGCAAATAAGTGCAATCTTAAAAATTACACCAAATATAAAGTGCAAGAATCAGATGAGGAAGAGATGAGAAAATATGAACAGTTAAACACAGGCTATTTATTCTAGAGGTCTAGAATAAGTTAGACCCAAACATCAAAGATTAACCTTAACACAAAGCCAAGACAACAATAAAACCCTAGACAAGAGGGAGAAAGACCTTCAGAGTTAACTAATCAAGATAATCAGATACTTAAACATCAGAAAAAAACTACAAGCCATAATAAGAAACAGGAAGATATTGCTCAGTCAAGGAAACAATTAAAACTTCACAGGAGACTCAGAAGTTGAAACAACTAATCAAAGATGTTCAAACAAATCTCTGAAATCAATTCAAGAAGATGAAGCAAAATACGCATAAAAAGATAAAGGATATTAAGAAGACAAGGTGTGAGCATAAAGAATAATTTGAAATTATAAAAAGAAACATAACACAAATTATTGGAGTGATAGGTGTTTTAGTTTGCTAAACTCCTCAAAGTAGATACCATAAAATAGGTTGGCTTTAAACAATAGGAATTTATTAGCTTATAGTTTTGAGGCTGATGAAAACGTCCAAATCAAGGCACCAATAGGTGATGTTTTTTTCCTGAAGACCAGCTGCCTGTGAACCTGGACTTGTCTATCACATAACAATGCACATGGCAGCACCTACTGGTTTCTCCCTTCTCTTCCAGTTTCTTGGCTTTCAAATTCTTGCTTCTATGACTTCTGTGTATTCATCCCATTTATAAAAGGATTAAGTAAAAGGATTAAGACCCACACTGAGCCACATCTTACCTGAAGTAACCTTATGAAAACATATTTACAGTAATTTTACACCCATAGGAACGGATTAGCTACAAAAACATAATTTTCTGGTTTACATACAGTTTCAAACCACCACAAAATGCACAATAGTACAAATTAAAATACAATACAGGCATGCAGCAACAGATTTCAACAGGCAGAAGAAAAGACCAGTGAACTAGAAGGCAGGACAATTGAAATCATTTAGTCAGAAGAACATAGAAAAGAATAGAAAAAAAAGTTGAGCAGTGTCTCAGGGATTTATGTGACAGAATGAAGTTCACAAAAATGTGTCTTGGGTGTCACTGAAGGATAAGAGAAGGGAAAAGGGGCAGAAAGAATATTTGAGGAAATAATGGCTGAAAACTTCCCAACTCTTTTAAAAGACATAAATATACATGTACAAGAAATACAATATACTAAAAACAGAATAAATCTTAATAGACCTACTCTGAGACACATACTAATCAGAATGTCAAATGCCAAAGATAAAGAGAGAATTCTGAAAGTAGCAAAAGAAAAGCTATTTGTCACATGCAAGGGATTCACAGTAAGACTAAGTGCCTGTTTCTCATCAGAAACCATGGAGGCAAGATGGCAGTGCTACACTATATTTCAGTTAGGGAAAGAGAAAACCTTCCATGCAAAAATTATCCAGCAAAACTGTCCTTCAAAAATGAGGACAAGTTTAAAATATTCACAGATAAACATAAACTGACAATGTTTGTCAGCAAGAAACAAGACCTACAAGAATTATTAAAGTGAGATCTGAAGGGTGAAAGTAAAAGACAGGAGAGTGGCTTGGTGTAGTATGGAGAAGTGAAACTATTCAGTAAGTGTAAATAAAAGGGTAAATGCAAAACCCAACAGTACTGTATCCTCAATACACAACACTACACTTTAATTCCTATATGTGTAAGAATACATTTGAACAAGAAAAACATATTTCCTGATTTAAAAAATGCAAAATATAAAGTGGTAACATGGGACAAAATGAGCATAAAGAGGGGAAATCAAGGGATATGGGGGCAGAGAACGTTTATGCTGTTGAAGCTAAATTGTGATGTGACATCTGGAAAACAAAGGACAAAATGATGGAAGTAAGTACTGCCTTCACAGCAATAACATTGAATGTTAATGGATTAAACAACTCAATGAAAAGACACAAGTTGTTACAGTGTATAAAAAAGCATGATCTAACTATATATTGATAACAAGAGACTCATCTTATATACAAAGACACAAACTGGTTGAAAATGAAAGGATTGAAAAATATATTCTTTGCAAATTATAACAAATAAAAAGCTGGAGTAGCTACACTAACATTGAAAAAAATTAGAGTTTAAGTCAAAAGCTGTTATAAGAGACAAAAAATAACATTATATATTAATAAAAGAGGCAATCCACCAAGAAGAAATAACAGTCATAAATATATGTGAACCTGAACATGGTGGCCCAAAATATATGCGACAAACACTGTCAAAACTGAAGGGAGACATAGACACCTTTACAATAATAGTTGGAAACTTCAATACACAACTCTCATTAGTAGACAGAACACCATCTAGACAGAAGATCAATAAGGAAACAGTATTTAAGTAATATAACAAATGAACTAAATTTAACAGACATATACAGAATATTACATGCCAAACAGCAGGATATACATTCTTCTCAAGCGCACATAGGTCATTTTCCAGGATAGACCACATGGTAGTGGGTCACAAAACAAACCTCAATAAATTTAGAAAGGCTGAAATCATAGAAAAAATCTTTTCTGACCATAATGAAATGAAGGTAGAAATCAATAACTGCCAGAGAACTGGAAAATATATGTGAGTTAAATGACACTCTCTTAAATAATCAGTTGGTCAAAGAAGAAATTCCAAGGGAAATCAGTAAACATCTTGAGAAGGATGAAAATAGGAACACAACATATAAAAACTTATGTGATGCAACAAAGACAGTGTTGAGAGAGAAATTTATAGCCTTAAATGCATACATTAAAAAAGAAGAAAGAGCTAAAGTCAAAGACCTCCTGCACACCTGGAGGAAACAGAAAAAGAACATACTAACTGCAAAGCAAGCAGAAGGAAAGACATGACAAATATTAGAGAAGAAATAAGTGAAATTGCAAACTAACAAAGCAGTAGAGAGAATCAATAAACCCAAAAATTGGTTTTTGGTGAAGATCAATACAATTGGCAAATCCTTAGCCAGACTGCAAAAAAAAAGAGGGAGAACAAGCAAAAATAAAATAAAAAATGGGAATGGGGTCAATACCACTGACCCTGCGGTAATAAGTAATCCTAAGTGGATATTATGAATAATTGTATGCCAACAAATTAGACAACTCAGCTGTAATAGGTAAATTCCTAGAAACAAACAGACAACCTACAAGGACTCCAGAAGAAATAGAAGAACTCAATAAAGCAATCACAAGTAAAGAGATTGAGTCAGTCATCAAAAACCTCCCAAGAAAGAAAGGTCCAGGATGGGATGGTTTAACAGGTGAATTCTACCAATCCTTCCAAGAATAATTAATAACAATCCTGCTCAAGCCTTCCAAAAAACTGCAGAGGAGGGAACACTAACTTCCTCATTCTATGTTGCCAATACCAATACTAAAGCCAGATAAAGATATTGCTAGAGAAGAAAATTACAAATTTATCTTATGAATGTACATTCAATAGTCCTCAACAAAATACTTCTAAATTGAATCCAACAGCACATCCAAAGACTTATACCCTATGATCAAGTGAGTTTTATCCCAGGTACACAAGTGTGGTTCAACATAAGAAAATGAATTAATGTAAAACATCACATCAATTGATACAGAAATGGCATTTGGCAAAATTCATCATCCTTTCTTGATAAAATTAATTAGAAAAATAAGAATAGAAGGAAACTTTCTCAACATGAGAAATGGCATATATGAAAAACCCACAGCTAACATTATACTCAATTGTGAAAGAATGAAAGCTTTCACTCTAAGATATGGAACAAGACAAGTATGCCCACTTTCACCACTGTTACTCAACATAGTACTGGAGTTCTAGCCAGAGCAATTAGGCAAGAAAAAGAAATAAAAGGCATCCAAATTGGAAAGGAAGAAGTAAAACTTTGACTACTTGCAGATGACATGATTGTGTATATATATATATATATATAAATATATATATATATATAGAAAGTCACCCAAAGATGACAGCAAAGCTACTAAAGGTAATAAACAAATTCAGTAAAGTGATAGGGTACAAGATCAAGACTCAAAAGCCAGTAGTATTTCTATGCACTAGTTATGAGCAATCTGAGATGGGAGTCAGGAAAAAAATTCATTTACAATAGTGAATAAAAGGACGAAATATTTAAGAACAAACTTAACAAAGGACATAAAGGAACTGCATTCAAACAACTACAAAACATTGCTAAAAGAAATCAAAGCAGAACTAAGTAAATGGAAGGATATTCCATATTAATGGTCTGGAAGATTAAATATCATTAAGATATCAATTGTACCCAAACTGATTTACAGATTCAAGGCAATCCCAATCAAAATTCCAACAGCCTACTTTGCAGAAATGGAAAAGCCAATTATCAAACATATTTGGAAGGTTAAGGGGCCCTGAATATCCAAAAACATTTTGAAAAGGAGGAGAAAAGTTGGAGGATTCACACTCAATTGGGAAATAATAGTCTCTTTTCAACAAATGTTGCTTGGAGAACCAGATATCCATATGCAAAACAATGAAAGAGGATTCTTATCTCACACTTATAAAAAATTAACTTAAAGTGCATCAAAGACCTAAATAGAAGAGCAAGTACAATAAAACTCCTATAACAAAATATAGGGAAGAATCTTCTAAATCTTGTGTTAGGCAATGATTTCTTAACTTTATATCAAAGCACAAGCAATGAAAGAAAATGTAGATAATTTAAAAACTTGCACATGAAAGGACTTTGTCAAGAAAGTGAAAAGACAGCCCACTCAATGGAAGAAAATATTTGGCAACCACATATCTAATAAAGTTTGGTAACCAGCATATATAAAGAAATTCTACAACTATAATGTGAACTACAGTCCATGCTGAATGGCAAAGCCCCAGGATGCGTTTATCAACAACAATGAATCTGCCACACTAATGAAAGATGCTTATGTGGGAGGGTGTGGGAGGTGTGGGGAGTGGGGCATATAAAAATCCCTATATTTTTTGTGTAAAATTTATGTAATCTAAGTATATTTTAAAAATAAAAAAAGAAAAAAAAGAAATCCTACAACTCAACAATAAAAAGACAAATAACCCAATTAAAAAATGGAAAAAAAAAAAAACTTGAATAGACATTCTGCAAAGAGGATATACAAATAGCACAAAACACATAAAAAATGCTCAACACCACAAGCTATTAGGAAAATGCAAATCAAAACAAAATGAGATATAATTTTGCACCCATTAGAATGGCTACAATTAAAAGAAACAGAAAAGTGAAAATGTTGGAAAGGATGTGGAGGAATAGGAACACTCATTCATTTCTGATGGGTATGTCAAATGGTGCAGCCACTGTGGAAGATAGTTTGGCAGTTCCTCAGAAAGCTCCGTATAGAATTACTATTTGACCAGGCAACTCTGCTACTAGGTATATATCCAGAAGAACAGGAAGTAGGGACTCTAACAGATATTTTCACACCAATATTCATGGTGGCATAATTCACAATTTCTAAAAGATGGAAGCAAGTGCAGCCTTTTTTCTCCTTGCAGTTTATAGTTTAAAGTAAAACGCAAGAAGAATGATATAAACTGAGAACTGAATTCTTAGGCACAAAGAAAGAAAAAAATGATGATTTTGAAAGTGTTTAGCCTATCCACATAATGTGCTCTGAGATTAATGGCCATAGGAAGCTCTATGAAGGCCCGCACTGAACTTCAGGGAAGTAACCTCCCAGAGAACAGGTTTGCATGTGAGAGTTCAACTGAACAATCCTTTGCTACAGAATGTATGACTAAAAATGGATCCAGTCAGTCATTTAGTAGAAGTCAGGACTGGAAAGCAGTTATCCAGGATCTGTGGAAACTTCTATTGTCCGATTATTTGGATCCCCTGGAACGGCATGTAAAGCCAGTAAGGCTTTCACAAAATTTGTATGAACAGAAACAAAGTCTGAAAGGAACAGATAAGGGATCAATTGTAGGGAGGATGATTTCAAGGGCTAAACCATGGAAGCTGAGGGCTGGACTGAAGACATCTCCTTGAGCAAAGAGAGTGGGCCCACCCACTTGTGTGGAAAAGGCTTGTCCAGCCTTGTGCTTGGTGGGATCAAGCCATCAGCCCTCCTGCTAGGAGTGGGTGAGCTTTGTGCCCCATTGTTAAAGGAAAGTGTCCAGAGATGGTGGGATCTGTGCCCCATCTTTCACAAAGAGCCTGACTGCCATTCTGACGCTCAGAGAAGGGGGCCTCTCCACAACCACTTGATAGGGGTGAGGCTGTCACTCCATCAGGTGCAGAGGACAAAGAATCAAGCCACAGATGACTCTCAGACTTTGAGAGCTAATGAAGTTTGCTCTAAAGGGTTTCAGACTTGTTTGGGAATTGTGACCTCTGTTTTCCTTCCAATTTCTTCCTTCTGCAGTGGGATTATTTATACTATGTCTGTCCTTCCATTGTATATTGGAAGCAGATAACTTATTTTCTAGACTTCAGTGGTCCATCAAATAGAGGATAGAGTACACTCATAACTGATTTCGATGAGACTTTTTACTTAGCATTGTTGCTGTCAAATGACTTAAGGATTTTGATATGCTGTCATGGAATGAATGTAATTTGCATTTAGGAAGAACATGTCTTTTTCTGGTCCAGAGGGTGAACTGTTGGGGATTGAATCATGTGTCCAATAAAAGATATGTTTAGGTCCCACCTCCTGGTACTGTGGCCATGAACTCTTTTGTAAATAGGACTGTTGAAGATATTATTAGTTAAGATAAATGAGGGTGGGCCTTGATCCGAAATGGCTGAAGTCCTTTTGAGCAAAGGGAATTGGACACAGAAAAGGAAGCCATGGAAGGAAGCCTGAAGCTGGAAATCAATGGAACCTGGAAGACAGAAGATGCTTCCATGTGCACTGCCATGTAATGAAAAAAGCAAGGACCAAGGATTGCCTACCGCCTGCCCCCGAGTGCCACAGTCTTCGAGAAGAAAGAATTGCTTTGCTGATGTCTCAATTTTGGACTTTTCCTAGCTTCAAAACTGTGAGCCAATAAATTCCTATCATTTAAGCCAATCCACGGTATGGTTTTGTTTTATCAACTAGGGAAGTAATATAGTTTTATAATATATAAGTAAGCATATATATGTATATGCTAATATAGTATTTCTTTTTTGTTTTTGTTTGTTTTATTGTTCCAAAATAGTTTATTGGTATATTTTATATATTGCTCTGCAATTTGATTTCCTTGCTTAGGAATTATTGTGGACATCTATTAATGTAAATATGTGCAGTTCAAACTCCTTTTGAAAAGCTGCAGAAGAAATAATTTATTTAACTACCTTCTTTTTGATAACTGATCATGTTGTTTCACTTTTGCCGTTTTAATAGGGCTTTAATAAAATCCTTTTATATAAATGTGACATGAGAACTACACATTCTCCCCTATATATTCACCAAATGTTTCTGAACTAAATGTTTGATAGCTCTTACCAGATTACATTCCAAAATTGTCTTAACAAGTTACACAATATGCCATTGTGAATGTACTTATTTCTGTACTTCTTAACTAGTGTAAGTTGCCATTTATAGTTGGTTAATTTCTAACACCCTCTTTGTCCGTTTTATCTACTTGTCTGTTTCCTACCAATGTTTCATATATGTGATTCCGATATCTTAAGAATACATATAATAATTTATACTTACATTTGAAAACATTTATTAGAACATTTCTAGTCATAATAAAAAAAACTTATAGACATTAAAATGACTAATACAGAGTAAAAACAGATATTTTGAATTTGATTTGCCTCTGTTTCAGCTGGAAGGTGTGGTGGTCTGAAACTCTATGTGCCCTAGACAAATATGTTCTTAAATGAACCCATTCCTGTGGGTGTAAACCCATTGTAAGTATGCTGTTTTGATGAGGCTACTCCAGGTAAGGTGTGAGCTACCTCATTTAGGATTGGTCTTAATTCTTTTACTAGAATCCTTTATAAATGGGATGAATGAACAGAAAGAGAGAAAGAGCAGAGAGAGAGAGAGAGAGAGAGAGAGAGAGAGAGAGAGAGAGAGAGAGAGAGAGACAGACATAGAAGCAAGATGATGAAAGTAATGAAACTTAGAGAAGGGAGAGACCAGCGGATGTCACCATGTGCCTTGCCATGTGGCAAAGGAGCCAAGGATCACCGTCATCCAGTCTTTGGGAAGAAAGCATCACCTTGATGGTGCCTTGATTTGGACATTTTCTCAGCCTCAAAACTGTAAGCTAAGAAATTTCCATTGTTCAAGCTGAACCATTTCATGATATTTGCTTTGAGCAGCCTATGAAACTAAAACAGAAGGTCTTCAGGGAGTTAGGGGCTGCTGTGTTGTGAACTAATTTTCTTTTTATTCTGTCAGCTACTCTCTCCTACCCTCCACTGTGCTCTCCATCATTGATTGGAGTCGAAATGGCAGATGATTGGAGAAGAAAAGAAAATAGGCAGGAAATATCTTACTGGACTAATAATGTCATGACCTGGCACAGCTGCTTAGGCTTGCAAATAACTCCTTTGCTAGTGATATATTCTTGGGTTTCCTCACAGGTATTTTTACGCAAACATATAAAATGGACCACTCAAATTGGACTACCTTTTCTACATTTCCTATTTAAATTATACCTCTTGTCTTCTACATTCAATATTATAATTTCAAAACTTTCCATCCATGGAATGAAGCTCTCTAAATGGAAGAACCTTTAAAAACTAATGGAGCAGCTCCTTCCTGAATAATCCAAGTAGGATTATGTGAAACATGCATCTCTGAAAAAGCATCTGCAGACAGATGTGGCTATTTTCTCTGGCTGTCCTATACTACTTCAGCCAACTTCACAGCTGTAGATTAGGTTTTTTTTTTAACAAATCAAGTTCATTGATACTTATTAATAAAGCATACAATTCATTCAAAGTGTACAATCAATGGTATTTGTTATAATCACATAGTTGTGCATTCATCACTTCAATCATTATTTGAGCATTTTCATTATTTCAATAATAAATAAAAAACAGACAAAAAAGAAAATTCCTCCCCCTAAATCCCTCTATGCTTCCCCCACTGCACATAGCTGCTGTTTCTGCTATTCCATCCAATGTGTATAATCAAAGGCTTTTAGTACAATCACAATGTTGTACATTCATCACCTCAAAAATTTTAGAACAATTCATTACTCCAAAAAGAAAGACCCCACTCCCCTTAGCATTCTTTCTTCAGACCGACATAACCACTAATCTCATTTCATCTTTATAAATTTATTTATATTTACATTTTATATAGATGGAATCATACAATATGTAGTACTCTGAGTCTGGCTTCTTCACTTAGTATGTTTTTCAGGGTTTTTTTTGGTCTGATATACACATTTTGTACTATTAATTTACATTTGTTCGGTGTCAAAGAAAAATAGTCTTATATATGCAATTCTACCCATATTCATATTTCACATAAAATATTTATATTTTACATAATATATTTAGTTCATAATAAAGCAATCATACAGTATTTGTCCTTTGGTGTCTGGCTTGCTTCACTTGGCATAATGTCCTCCATGTTCATCCATGTTGTCATGTGTTTCACAACTTCATTTCTTTTTACCGCTGCATAATATTCCATCATGTGTATACTCCACGATTTATTTATCCATTCATCAGTTGTTGGGCACCTGGGTTGTTTCCAAATTTTGGCTATCATGAATAATGCTGCTATGAACATCAGTGTGCAGATATCTATTTGTGTCACTGCTCTCAGTTCTTCTGGGTATGTACCTATAATAGCGGCCAGTCTAATAGCTGTGAGATGATATCTCATTGTAGTTTTGATTTGCATTTCTGTAATCGCTAGTGATGCTGAATATTTTTTCATGTTTCTTCACCATTTGTATTTCTTATTTGGACAGTTGTCTTTTCAAGGCTTTTGCCCATTTTTCAATTGGATACTTTCAGACTAGATTTTAATTGGAGCCAAGTCTTCCATGTTTTTCAAATGCAAATGACACTACCAAGCTCTTAGAATGGTTCCTTAGCTCCCTTTTACCATGAAGCAACAATGCTCTCCTCCATGAATAGAGGGTAAAAACCTGCAACATCCAATCCAAATAATATTCTCAAACAATCAATAAAACAAAACAAAACAAAACAAAACAGCAAACGAAAATAAACTTCTTCTGAACTCCTCAAGCACAATCTTCTAATTACTTCAAGTTGACCAATTGCATAAGAGCTCAAGCTCTGTTTTTAATTACTTCTTTGCGGTCTTGCACTTTTAGTAATGTTCTTTTTCCTTTACACCCTCAGAGCTGAAACTGAAAGTATCTTATTATAACATTATCTTACATACCTTTTAATATTTGGTAAGGAAACGAACTCCTCATTTTTTTTTTTTTGTAATTTCTGTAATCTGTTTTTTTTAATTTTTTTGTGTCAATTTTGAGACTTTTACCCAAATTTCATATAAACTTTAAATTAAATTTACTAGTTCCCAAAACAAATTCACTGGACAAATAAAAACTTATTATATTCATAATTAATTTAGGACATTTCTATGACCTTAATTCTCCCTCCAGAAGATAGATGTTTATATATTAACTCAGATCTTCTTTTATGTTATTTTTATAGCTATTTAATTCTTCAATAAACATAAGCAATTTTCTTTACATGGGTCCTGGTATTTCCTGTTACATTTATGCCTGAATATGTTTATTTCACCAATTTTAGTTTAATTGGATATCTAATTATCAAATCTTTTATGAATTCCAATGTTTTATGTGAAATTTCTCATTTTTAGGAGTATAACATGCAATTCAAAAAGATAATAATATGTATACATCTTTGTGATATATATGTAATATATGGGCTAAATAGTCATTTTTTCTGATTTTATTATACAAAAGCTGTAAAATGTTGAATAAGTTCGGTGGTTAGGACATTTCTGAGTTCTTCCAAATTTTATAGAAAAAATATTTTGCCGATTTCTTTTTGCTGTACCTATTGGTAAATTGAATTCATCATGTTGAAATTATTTCCTCACATTAAAATTGGCAAAGAATTTCTGATAATTTTTTCAAATCTCTTTTCATCAAATATTGATAGAATTAAAGGTGACATTCATCTTTAATATGTTTAGCAGCTTTTGTAATTAAATTAATTTGATATTTGGCTAGGTGTTTTAGCCTTTTTCTATGGTGTCTAATAGCTAAAATAACACAAGTCATGTAAGACATAAAGATTTGTTAAACTTCAAATAAAAAAGTATGGCTATAGTGTTTCTTTACTATCTCTGGGTGAATGGTCTATTAAGGGTTTTAACCCTCCTATGGTAAATTTTTCTGAGAAATTTATCTAGTCATTAAATTTTCAAATTTATTGCAATTAATTTGCAAATATATTCATTTAATAATGTTTTAATCTTTTGCACATTTTAGTTATTTCAGTTCCTCTTTGCTAATATTGCATTATTTTTTCTAATTTTATTTTTTCCTCATCAGAGTTTCAAGTTCTTTACCTCTTCTAATGCTGTTACAAAAATAACCAGTTTCAGTATTATCCAAGTTTCTGTGATTACTTCATTCTTTGTTTCATGAGCTTCAACTTACATCTTTAGCTGTTTTCACTAGTTTATAATTTTAGTTTATATGATTCTATGTTTGCTATGTATTTTGTCAAATATAAATTTTTTTTTTTTAAATCTTTTAGACCTCCAAATTATCTTTGAGGTGTATTTTAGGTATTTCACATTAAATTTCTTATTTATGTTTTTAGAATTTCTGCTTTGTTCTTAAGCTCATATATCATGATCATTTTTCTCAAGAGATTAGAGTGATATTGTTAATTTTAGATAATTAAGATTTTTGAGATTTCTGTGTGTATGATTTCTATCCTTTTCAAAGAAGAAACAAAATTGTAATAATTTTGATGGCTGCCAGGTAAGCAAATAAAAATAGGACATCCAATTAAATTTGAATTTCATATAACAGATACTTAAAAAATAGAAGTATCCCCACATGTTGCATGGGATATACTTATACCTAAAAATACTCCTTTTTATCAGAAATTCAAATATAATTGAATGTCCTGTATTTTATCTGGCAACCTTATAGATAATTATTTGCAATAATTTATGGGTACATTTCTGTTTTTAAATTCATTATAAAATAAATAAAATATTTATCACTAAAATTTTGAGGAAGCAAAATAAATAGCACTCATTTTACACACCCACGTTCTTAACAAATTGAAAACTAAGACAAAAGAATCAGCCACTAGATCATATATCAACTGCATCATTAATTAAAACTAGAATAGATGGTAAGGCATAAAGTGAGGGCCAATATACATATGGCTTCCAGTCCCTGTCCTGGAAACTTCCATTTGAACAAATACTCTTGTTATCAGGCAGACACATTTACCTAGACTGCTATTCTCTAATGATATGGTTTCATAGCGAAGAAGAAAAAATACAAGTCTTCACACTCATGATATTAGATATGCAATGGCTATTGCTCATCAAAAGGCATTTCAATTCACCTTTGTGAGAAAAAAGAGGTAATTTAAACAATCAAACTATTTAAAGAAAAATAGCATCTTGTGGAAACTTTAGACATGAAGAATTTTTTTTCCCTATGACTTCCTCAGGTTTTTCTTCTTTACCATTGAAACTTCCATCAACCAGGTATGAATCTATTACCTTCTGTAAAGAAGATCTACCATCATGAAAGACAGAATGTGTTTAATAAAAAGCGCTGTGCTTTTGGGTATCCTTCTGGGACTCTTTCTCCCAGAAACATTTGGAATGAGCTTGAACACTGCATTAGCTAAAGCTTCTCCAGACTATGCTGTACCCAGAAATAAAAATTCCCTCCATATTATTATTTCCTATTGTGAATTATTTCTAGCCGATATGTCCTATACAGTCTATTATAAGTTGTGCCATGAAATTACATGTGAGCTTTAAGGTACTCCAATATAAAATGCATAACTACTTCAATTATGTCAGCAACATAAGGTTGTGTTTAATTTGAATATAAACCATTCCCATTAAAATTTTCAATGAGACTTTTAGGTCCCAAGACTTAATCTACTTTCAAATTTAAGTTCTGAGAAATTAAATTCCTATGCAATTGCATTCTAACATTAAACTGCTTAGCAACTTTGAATTGAAGACTCGCCTCGAAATTTAGAACATGACAATTTTCTTGGTCTGTTCATTCTAAGATTGGGTTGGGTTTCACAGGGACAGGCTAGAATAGCACTCTTTCAGAACTTGCAGCTTGAGCTGACTTCCACAGGAATGACAATCCTTATTCTATCTCAGAAGTAGAATTAAATCAATTCCAAGTCTCTTCTGATCATTATTTTTCAAGAGTTCAAAGAATTCAATAGGACTGACAAAATGTTCAGAACTCTTCTCAACCTTCACCTAATTTAGAAAATAAGAGAATATCTAACCCTAAATTAGATATTGAAGGCCAAATTATTTTCCCAGAACTTAGCATTTAGTGTTTCCAAATTTCATAGCAGAAGCTCAATGTTATCTGAATGAAACAAAGTATTAGAAAAACTAGAAAAGAAGGAAGGAAGGAAGGAAGGAAGGAAGGAAGGAA